>JAADWA010000767.1:0-15053 GCA_023335935.1 Pythium phragmiticola
AGGGACAGGCACCAGAGATGGTGGTGGTGATGGCAGCGCTGTAGCAGAAGGAACAGAAGGAGACGTGAGTGGCGTCACGTGGTGCGCACGTCGTGAGCCGGCGCGGTGCTGCGCCTGGAAGCACAGCTCGCAGTAGTCGTCTCGGCAGTCGTCGCAGCGCAGCGCCGCCTCCGTGTCCTCGCACTCAACGCACACGCGCGGCGACGAAGGCGCATCCATTGGGCTCCCTTCTGATAGTGACGTGGCTCGAGGCTGTTGGAAACGGATTTGTTGCAAGGTGTCACAAAACATATGGAACTGTGCCACCTCCTTAGAGTGACCTGATGGTGTGCTTGGGACCCAAGCTTTTCGACCCACACTGGGTCGAAAAGATCCATGGGTTTGACTCTCGAACCCATGGGTTTGGCCTGATATGTATCCCCTCATTAGAATGACGTCTGCATGGGTTTGGGCTGAAACCGTTTATCAGTCTCTGTTCATTCGACCCATGGGTATCACAACCCATAAAACTGTCTTTTTCCTCCCTTCCCTTCGCTCGCGACTCGCGACGTCAGGTCCCTCCCACCGCGGAAGCTCAGGAAGGAAGGAAGGAAAAGCAGGGACCAACAAATACCACCATGGGTATGTACACTAGCGGACAATGATGGCGGGGGCGGACGGACGGAGCAGGGGAGGAGACAGAGGGGACCGTGCTGTTGGCGTATGCTACCCCTCCTCTGGCCTGGTCTACCTCCGTAAATGGAGGAGAGGACCCCCATTTCAGTTGACTGATCCGTCTCGCTCGTGTGCCTTGCAGCTGACGACGACGTGCAACCGATCGCGCTCCTCACGGAGGAGATCAAGAGCGACGAGGTGGAGACCCGCATCAAGGCCATGCGCCGCGTCAAGACCGTCGCGCAGGCACTCGGCGTCGAGCGCACGCGCGCCGAGCTTGTGCCGTTTCTGCGTGGTGCGTCTCCAATTCGTCGTCCTGTGGTTGATTAGCATTAGACGACGCGATTCACTAATTTACAATTGCACAGAGGCTACGGAGGACGAGGACGAAGTGCTCGTGGCGCTCGCGGAGGAACTCGGTGGGTTTGTGGATCTGGTGGGTGGTCCAGCCCATGCCGCCGTGCTGGTCGAGCCACTGGAAGTGCTCGCGGCCGTGGAGGAGACAGTCGTGCGCGACCGCGTACGTCATTCTTCAGTTCTGTAGCTCTATAGAGAGCGATGGGAGGAAGATCTCATGGGCTTCTTCATTATTTTACCGACAGGCCGTCGCGTCCCTGCTGAAGATTGTCGCCGTGTTGCCTTCGGCCGGTGATACGTTTGCACCACTGATGAAGCGGCTGGGCGAGGGCGACTGGTTCACGTCGCGCGTCTCGGCCTGTGCGCTGTTTCATGCCGTGTACCCGAACGTCACGGACGCGGCGCGCCGCAAGGAACTGCGCGAGTGAGTTCTATGATATAAGCTTAAGTCGATCCGGACTCTTCCGAACTGACGTGTGCGGGATTCTTCGCAGCTCGTTCCAGTTGCTCAGCAACGACGACACGCCCATGGTGCGCCGCGCTGCGGCATCCAACATTGGCGTACGTTCTAGATAACGGAGCTCTTGGTGGCGAGGAGTCACTAAGAACGGGTCGGTTTGTCACAATAGAAATTCGCTGGGACCGTGGAGAAGGAGCACCTGTCGACGTTGATCCTGCCGCTCTTCAAGGCGCTCACGGCCGATGACCAGGACAGCGTGCGGCTGCTCGCGATCGAGAGCTCGGCGGCGATCGCCAAGCTGCTGTCCCACGACGAGAACACGCAGCACGTGCTCCCCATTGTGCGCGCGTCGGTCGAGGACCGCTCGTGGCGCGTGCGATTCAGCATTGCCAAGGACTTCTACCCCGTACGTTTCTTCATCATCTCTCTCGCTTTATCGGGTTCTCATCCATGTGGCATTGTGACTGTAGCTCTCGGAAGCCATGGGCTCGCAGATCACCGAAGGGGAGCTCGTGGGGTGCTTTTCCAACTTGCTCCAGGACAGCGAAGCCGAAGTGCGCGCGGCGTCCGCCAAGAACATTGCCGGGTACATCAAGATAGTCAAGAACGATATCTTTACGAGCGATCTGTTGCCGCTGCTCTCGACGCTCGCCCAGGACACGGCCCCGACCGTGCGAGGTGCAGTGTTACACTCTCACTCTATCCTGGCTAAAAGGCACTGACGCTTTCTTGTTGTTCCTCAGCCGCTGTCTCGGTCGCGAGCATGGAGCTCGCGCCTGGACTGGGTGAGGCAGCATCCAAGACCACGCTGTCGCCGCTGCTGCTCATGTTTTTGCGGGACGAGGTCGTTGATGTGCGCCTCAACATCCTCAAGCGCCTGAACTTGCTCGCGCCGTGGATGCAGTCATTTGAAGGCGTGCTGCTGCCCGCGATTGCGGACTTGGCGCGCGACTTGCAGTGGCGCGTGCGTGAAGCCGTCATTTTGTCGATCCCGTCCATTGCCGGCAGCCTCGTAGGTTCATGTCTTGTCCCATACGTTCCGTCTCAGACCCTAACATGTTGTGGACATGCAGGGCAACTCATACTTCCAAGAGCACTTGCTGGAGATCTACATCACTGCGTTCAAGGACATGGTGAGCGAGGTGCGCCTGAGCGCGACCAAGATCCTTCCGGATCTACTCGCGAGCGTCGGCAGCGACCACATTTTGCAGCATGTCATGCCGGCGCTCACGCAGATCTTTGACAAGTCGACGATCTACCAAGAGCGCGTCAATGTGCTCCACGCCATCAGGCAGCTCGCGTCGGACAAGACCTCGAGCGAGCTCCTCACTGCGATGACGGCGCTCGCTGTGCGCGGCGGCCGTGACAAGATCCCCAACGTCAAGTTTGTCGCGTCGATCACGCTCGAGCAGTTATGTAAATATGCCGATAGCGCGGCCGTCGCGAGTCAAGTCAGGTGGGTCTCAGGATGGATCATGAGCATGACCTCGAGTCTGTAGACTAACGTGTGCGTGTATTTGTTATTGCAGACCGTGTCTGGTGGATCTCGTGAACGACTCGGATAGTGATGTGAAGTACTACGCGGGCCTGGCGCTCGATTCGGTCCAGGCTTAGAGGCGGGCGCACCTGTCATTTCGCCCATCACCAGCACCCCGCCGGTTTCTCCTAGAGTATTAGTCACGCACCTGCAACGCGGCGGGCACGCCGTCTCCGTTCTCCATGCCCAACACATCGACCGCGAGAAGGGGCGTGTTGATTTGTGTGTGGGCGGATCTCTCTCTCCTCTAGGATTAAGGAGGGATACGGAGGATTTTTTTAGTCACAAAACATTTGAAAGAACGAAGAGTCTATCTGGATCTCAGCAAAGGGTTCTCCCATTAGTCTGCTTCTACTGAAGTGTGGGTACCACGAGGCTCTCCATGAAGTAGCGGTGCCAGCGGTCGTCCGTAGTGAGCTCGGGATGAAAGGCCGTCACGAGAATATTCGCCTGCACACAACCAAGATGTCAAGAATGATGGTCATTGCACGATCATTCTGTATCGATGGCCGAACCTTGCGAGCAGCAATGATGACATCGGTCGGGTCTGATCCGTCGGCGGGTTGTGCGCAGTGCATGCGCGAGAGCACGTCGATCGATTCGCCGACCGAGATGATGGCGGGCGCACGAATGAACACGGCGTTGTACGGCTCGGCGTTGAAGCCCGGCGGGCCGTCGACGTTCATCTCGAAGCTTCGCACCTGCGAGCCGAAAAAGTTGCGCGACACCTCCACGTCCATACCGCCAACGAGTGTCTGGCCACCCTGTGTAACAGCAAATCATAATGGCTCCGTCATCTCCATTGTGCTTGCTATGATTGTTCATTCATGGCACAAACCTCTTCGGCGTGTTTGGCCGACTGCGCAAGCATGATCATGCCGGCGCACGTGCCCCAGATCGGGCGCTTGTTGGCAACCCAGTCACGCAGTGGCTCGAGCAATCCCGACCGTGTCGCAACCTTGCCGATCGTCGTCGACTCGCCACCAGGCAGCACCAGTGCGTCGGCACCCACGAGTTCCTGCGACAACCGCACGGCGTACGCGTGCACCTTGAGCGGCTGCGCCGAGTCGCTGCTCAATGCAAGCGGCGGCAACTTGTTGAGCATGTCAATGTGCTCCTGGAACGCTCCCTGCAGCGCCAGCACGCCCACACGCACAACGCGGACACTTGTGTCACTCATCTTGGTCTCAAAGAGCTTTTCGCGAAATGACACCCAAAAAATCGAGCAGCGGTTCGTCTGCGAAAACACAATTGACAAAAGGTGTGTACACGACTTTTGGGCCACCTGGCCCAAAACGTACTTTGAAGGATGGACAGCGTACCCTGGCCCACATTGTGGTGGCCCAAAACGTACTTTGGATGACGGACAAGGCTTCGCGGCGTATACGCCGCAAAGCGGGCAGTGACTACAGCACCGAGACTCTTGTGCAATGGTTGCCTTTTGGCCAGTTTCTCTCCACGCGAAGATGATATTCCCCTGGTGCCCACATCGGAAGACATCTCCCGAGTGCATACTCATTTTATAGTCGAGGTTAGCCCAGTTTCCTCTGACAAGTACTACTACTGTATGTGGGACTTACGGGCGAGTTCTGTAAGAATGAGAGCGATAGTACTCCTTCTTGAGCGCCTGCAAGATGCCTCCATGGCGTCCACGAGGAGTCAGTCCCTTTTGTTGTTTGAAGCCGCCTTTGGATATATAGGTATGCAGGCAAGAGCGATCTCGAAAGGTCGCGAGTGTCAAGATGGACCACACGTTCATTAATGGGCACACACTGTCCCGTAATCAATAAGTCGCTTGACTGTCGCTCGCGACATTGCTGTCTTCTTCGGTGACCAACTCCATCGGCGCGTCCAGAAACTGGATTTCGTATCGCGTGAGTGCGATCACTAACTCGTTACGCCATCGCTTTGCGTACGTGGGATTGTCCGAGCCAATGGATCCAGCCAAGGTGAATTGGATTGCATCACGATCGCCTTGTGCATCTCGATGCGCGACATCGAAGGTCTCCCAGTAAAAGGTCCCGGCCAAACTGAGACCGTCCACCTTCATTAGGCGTTGCAGTTTGGGCGACTCAATGCAGCGAAATACAATCATGTGCCCAGTCTCGGTCTTGACGCGAAAGACGATCACGAGCGAGTGGGTCAACTGCACGAGGTCCGGGTACTTCTCCACTCTCTGGAGGATCATCACATCGGGCGAGATCCGCTGCAAGACGTGGATGAAATACTCGCAGTTACGGCCAAGGTGGACCGACTTGAACAAATCGCCGTCCGCGTAGATCGCCCACGAGTGGTCTACGAGCTGCTCCATGTCCCTACTCGGCAACGCCTTGCAGGTCACGAAGCGAACATAGTGGCCGTCAGCGTCGAGACGGATCGAATCGCGCCAGCCAAAGGCGCCCGTCTCACTTGTGCTTTCGGGGGCGCTGTACGCCTTGATGGCTTGGAGTGTCTCCTGCACGATCTTGTTGCACTTCGATTCCGACAGCGGCTTGTAGGACTTGAGTGCTATTGCCCGCCAGCGATCGCACATCCAGAACCAATTATCCAGTTGCAGGCCGCGCATGAGCTTACGTAAGTTCGCTGAACCCTCGTGGTGGCTCTTGAGCAGGCGCAGATACTCGGTACGTTTCGTTATTTCCTCCTGGGCTTGCTTTGTTAGGACGACTGTACGCTTTAAGAACGCGCGGATCCGTCGCGACTCAGGGTCTCCAGCATTGGTCGAATCATCGTCGCCATTTTCCAGTACGTCCGGTAGATTCTTCACAACCAACTCAAGGGCTTCCATTTGCGCGCGGAGACTTGCGTTCGTCGGCTAGTGGCAATGAGATGTGGTCAGCATGGCGAAGTCGTTGGAGTACAGCACTGACTGTACCTTTCGTGGTCGCTTCGGTCGCGCGCGCGCAACAGCCCTCTGCGGAGGAGGGGCTCGAGCGATGACAACGCCGTCGAACGGCTCGTGATCGCTCTCGTCGATAAGGCGTACAAACGCCATGACTGGGTGGTGGTATCTAGGCTGCTGGCGAGTGAGTGTGTCGCTCTCTGCAAATCGCCGTCTGATGGAGTTGGAGAAGAGGTTTCGACCAAATGGGGGATGATTCCTTCCAGGGCATCCTGTTGCAATCAGACGTGTATCAGGCTACGGGTTGGAGGGTTCTGCATACTGTACCGCTGTACTCACTGATACATAGCTTAGCGTTCTACTGGTGCGTGTACAGTAAGGTTGGATGCTCAAGCTTGTCGTCCGATTGCCGCGGAATGGCCAGGCATCATCAAAATCTCTGTTTTTGGATACCCCGACCAACTCATTCGGATGTCTGCCTCCTAAACGCGGTGCATTAGCGTGTTCTCATTTTGCGGACCCCTTCACGGCCGAGCCAGAGCACTCATCATGG
This sequence comes from Pythium phragmiticola, assembly GCA_023335935.1. Taxonomy (NCBI): domain Eukaryota; phylum Oomycota; class Peronosporomycetes; order Pythiales; family Pythiaceae; genus Pythium; species Pythium phragmiticola. Next base: position 6,404 of record JAADWA010000767.1, read on the forward strand.
CGGTTGCACGCTTCCTCAACGACCGAAGCAGAGCGACCACGAGTCGTTCGTGGACATGCATCGCGATGTCACCAGCCCTTCCTCTCCACCCGTCACTCTTCTTGTGACTGTTGGAGGTTTCGTAACTCATCCCATTCCACACGCCAGAGATTGGAGAAGAACCAGTGCCTCACTACGAGATCGTCTAGGAGACGATGCAAGAAGCCCCACTCTTCAAGTGGTGCAAGTCCCATTCACAAAGGAGAGGTCCACGTGCGTGAGAAAGTACCGTACCACAGAAGGTGATTTGCGAGATACTTCTATTTCAGTACGCTCGGGGTGGCTTCTTTTAAGTTGACCATATGTTAACTTAGGAGGGAACTCTCCATCTTCGCAATTCCTTTCGACCACATTGCGATGGCGTCGGAAGCGCATCTCCGTGCGCAGTATGAGGTGCGTCTACGCGTTGGGGACATTGTTCCACATGATACGAGAGACAAAACCTAACCCCCATGCTGCTGCTCTCCGCAGGCCGTTCTAAAGGAGAACAAGCAGCTCAAGCAAAGCGTCGAGAAGCTCGAGACGGAGAACCGCGACCTCAAGCGCTCCGTCTACGAACTCACGCTCAAGTGCGTGGGTCTCTTCTCTTCTATTGTGACAGCCGCATGCTTCTAACCTCGTAGCTTTTCGTGGAATAAGACTCGATTCGGTCCAAAACGCTGTGGGCGGCGCCGCCAGCATCGCGCCGTTCCAGGTCTCGGACCTGCTCTCGTCGGCCAAGACGCTCTCGCCCGCGCACGACGATGCGCTGAGCAATCCACTGCTTTTGGGGAATGACGACGCGGACGCGACCGGGGACAGTGACGGCCGTGCGCTCTACGAAAAGTCGGCGTTGCGCGCGCACGCCGGCGCCGTGTACACGGCCAAGTTCTCGCCGTGCGGCCGCCTGCTCGCGTCGGGTGCGCTGGACGCCAAGGTGCTTTTGTGGGACGTCACGACCAAGTTCAACCAGCAGCAGCTCGCGGCGCTGGCGCACCACACGCAGCTCGTGATCGACGTGGCGTGGACCAGCGACAGCGCGGCGCTCGCGTCAGCGTCCTACGACCACACGGTCAAGCGCTGGGACGTGGCGCAGAGCCAGCTCGTGCACAGCGCCGAGCTGCCCGGGCTCGTGCAGTGCGTGGCGTTCAACCTGGCCGACAGCAACCAGTGCTTTGCCGGCACGAGCAAGGGCGGCGTGCACCTAGTGGACCCGCGCGCCGACGACCCTGCCCACGCGTGGCGCAACGACGCCATGGTCAACTCGCTCTACGTCTCGCCCGACGGCCAGTACGTCATCACGGGCGACAGCAAGGGCCTCATCAAGACGTGGGACGTGCGCATGGCGTCGTGTCTGGACGAGATCACCAAGGAGAACGACCCGGGCCGCCACGCCATTTCGCATCTCCACGTGTCGCCGCCGCTGGGCGACGACGACGGCCGCTTCCTCGCGGCCAACAGCTACGACAACATCCTGCGCGTCTACGACCGCCGCTCCAAGCTCATCAGCAGCGCCGTGGGCCACGACCAGGACCAGATGCAGCTCGCGTTCTCGGTCACGGGCCACAAGAACAAGCACTGGCCCATCAAGAGCGCCTTTTTCCGCGGCGACGGCGCCAAGTACAAGCTCCCGGCCGTGGCGACGGCGCGCCACCAGCGCAAGCTCACGGACGGCGACGGCGACGTGGATTTTCAGGAGTCGGAGCACGCGGCTGCGCACGAGACGCTCCTGCTCGCGACGGGCAGCGCCGACAACAAGATTTACCTCCACGACGTGAGTCTCAAGCGCGCCAACGCCAAGCCGGCACCGTTCCTGATCCAAAAGATGGACGCCCACAGCGACCGCGTCTACTGCGTCGACTTTCACCCGACGGAGCCCATTCTCGCGTCGGCGTCGGCTGACTTTTCCGTCAAGATCTGGCTGCCACGCCAAGCGCGGCTCACCAAGGGCAAGGCCTAGGTATCTAAAACAATACATTCACGAGCATTACGACGCTAGCAGCACGCGCTTGCGGCGCTTCGTGTCGTTGGCCGCGGCCTCGACGTCTTCCTGTTCCTTGACGCGGAGCTTGCGACCATCCAGCCGGTCGCGCGCGGCTGTCACTGATTCTCTCGTTGGCGAAGCACCTGCATGGTCTCTTTGCGGAGAGTGCGGCACTGCACCAGCGCCTTCCGGCACTGGATCGCGCTCTCGGCCAGCGAGAGCTTGTGCTCGAACACCTCGTGCTTTTGATTTTCTTTCTCGTCGGCCATCGTCGTGAGCTTGTCCAACTCGGCCGTGCGGTCGTCTTCCCGTTTCGCCAAGTATGCGCGGTGTTCGTTCACGAGTCGGCGTGAGCGTGCCGTCGTCGCGCGCCTGCTTTTGCATGACCGCAAACTCAACTTCCTTTTGCTGGCGTAGTTAGAGCAGCTCAGTCTCTCGCGCATGACGCCGCTGCGCGCGATTCGGTCTTTTCCTTCGTGACAATCTGCCTGCACTTCCACGGCCGTGGCGTCGCGCTTATCCATCTAAAAGGCCTCATGATCCAATTGGCTGATCATCTGCTGCATGTCCGCGTTGTACGCCGCTTGGTCTTCCGCGAGCTGCTGGGCTTCGTCCAGCAGCTGCACGCCATCTAGCCGCAACTCTCGGCCAGAAACCTAGTTGTCAACCTCGTACACATTTGTTCGGGCCCGGTGCGGAGCTCGCTGGCAAGCGAGCGGAACATGGCGTACCGTCCGTCTCGCGCGTGCCTGATCCAGCGCAACGCCAGGGCCTGCGACGCCTTGTTGAGGTGCAAGCGCCAGTGGATCGACACGTTTTCCTCGTCCAAGTCAACGGGGTTGGTCTTGCCCTTTCGCATCTTCTTGGCGCGCATCTTGGTGGCGCACCGCTTCCTTGGGCGACGCGCGCGCAATCACGACCAGTTCACACTTTACTTTACTTTTCACTGGAGTATTTACATCGGAGTGAACAGCTATACCTAATATGCAATACTAGCGGCGTTCGCGGGAAGCTGACCGCCAGTGGAGGAAGTCGCCAAGAAGATGGTGGTCGAGCCCTGCCCATTCGGGGCGAGGGGACGGGTGAAGTGATTGAAGGCTGCGTCGGCTGTCCATAGCGACGTTGACAGCCGTGTCCGCCATCTTGTTGTAAGCGCGGAGGTGGTGATGTCACTTTTCCACGCCGAGCTTGTCTGCGAGGCGACGGGCCGCTCGGTACAGGGGGAGGAGCCGGTCGGTTCTGGGCGGTTGGTACTGCTCCAGTTGCCGAACGATGAGGAGGCTGTCACCCACGACTTCGAGCGGTCGCCAGCGGTGGCGGTCTACTGCCACGAGGCCGGTGACTAAGCCGAGGTAATCGGCTTGGTTGGAGGTGACTGCCAAACTCATGGCTGCGTTCCACACGAGCTGCGGGGCCTCCAGCTGTCGATTAGTCCTGACAAGTTCAAACTGGACGTCGTCTTTTTCATCCGACGAGAACTCGTCGCCACGGGATTTGCCGCGTTGGGCGGGTGGCGCCTTAATGACGCGAGCGAGCGACATCCAGCTTCCTCTCGCTGTACTCAGGCTCAAAGCCCTCAAGGAGCTTGTCGATGGACGTCGGGTCTTGCGCCGTGGCGTCGGCATTCGCCAGATCAACGTGCATAGTGTAGCCACCGCGAGTCAACAAGCCGGCTGCTTGTTGTTGGCGACGATGCCGGCCACGAGTTTTGCAAACGTGCGTCGCTTGTGCGCCCTCGCAAACCAGTAGAGCGCGAGTCCTTGGACGCGCCGTCAACTGGAACGTTGGGCCAGTTGGGTGCACCTTCTCGAGGCCGTCGGCGACGCTGTCGGAAGAAATGTCGGAGCGATCCCCCTGGAGCCGCCGCCCCTCTCCCATATTCATGAGCTCGTGGTACAAATCTCGGACGTATTCCATCGCGGGCCTGCCGTCCTTGCCCACGCCCTGGACGTGCGGGGGAGTGAAGAGTTCGACGAGATGCTGGAGCACCCATGGGCGGTTGCGGTCCATGATCCGGTGGTGGAACCACTCCGAGTTGAGTGCCTGCAGGTCGAGCTTGGCCGCGAGCTCGTCGTTGAGCGTGCCGTTCAGCTTGATCTACGTCCAGATCCCGAGCCTGTCGCCCACGCGGAGCCAGAAGACCTTAGAAAGACGGCCGCGACCATGGCGATAATGAGCGTGAGCACGCTGCCAAAAGGTGAGTACGCGTGCCACACAGTCGTGCCAAACATCACGAGCAGCATGCCCAGCACACGAGGAAGTGGACTGCGATCTAAAGCACATCATGTCCACGGCCTGAAACGCTGGATGGATGCTCGCGTCCCGACCAGCGTCGTGCATTGCCATCACTGGTCGCCGTTGCAAAGCAGTGCCGCTGGTACGGCAGGTACTCGTAGATTTTCCAGTCGTGGACGAGCTTGAGCGTATTGAGCTGGAACACACCCATGACAGAGTTGCTGGGGATGATAAAGAGCGCAAGCAGCGAGTAATGGAGTAGATTCGTTTGCTTGACGCCGTAGAGCTCGGGCATTCGCGTGTCGGCGCTAAAGACGACCTGGAACAAGAGCATGATCGGTGCCAAGATGAGCTACATGAACACGACGCTGTAGCCAGCCACGCCCTCCAGAATGGAGTTGTCAACGGCGACTTGGATGTCGATCTGTTCGAACACGCGGCGCCACTCGGTCTCGGCCTGGACCTTTTGCTCTCGCGTTCGCTGCCGGCGCTCTGGAATTTTTTCTTGAGTACGAGACACGCCCCACAGGCGGCAAAGCACCGGCGTGAGGTCGAGTCACTCCATGATCAGCTCAGGTTGGCGAATTGAATGAACGTGAACCCGATAAAGTCGACTGAGCCCGTGGCGATCATGGTTTCGGTCGCCGAGAGCACGACGATAAAGGGGACGACCAGTAGCTTTTCGCGAAGCAACGTCTTGATCGCAATCTCGTGGAGATTGCGTACCACTTTATAGCACGAGGAACGCGTAATTTTGGTCGTGAACGTCGGCGAGTAGGAAAACTTCTAGATGAGGCGAAGCATGACCAAGAAGCTGCCCGTCGTGAGCAAGAGGTGGGCACGTTTCCAACGACGCGGGTCCCAGAATTCGTTCTCATCGGCCTTTTGCTGCCTCATCGTGGATCTCCGTATTGATGGTCACCACGGCGACTTTGAGCGGCTCTAAGAGGATCGATCCGATGCCGACGAGAGATCTCTATAGTGAGATCCGTTTCGCAGCCGAGGATGCTTGATGCGGATGCTCCAGTACTTCAGATCTGGTCTTGACGCAGTGCGAGATCTCATCCGAACCGACTGCCCTCGTCGTGCTGTACGACACTTGCGCGTCGAGACGGATCGGGATCTGCTCGGCAACGTCTTGGAATCCGACCAGCGTGGGCGGCTCGTCGCCAATCGAATCAATTAACTGAACCGCGTATATCGGTTAAACAGATACGGGTCCACAGCTTTGCGCGTCGACAGGATCTCGCTGCACTGCGAGGCAAACGCCGTCTCGACCGACGCCTTGAGGTAAGCGTAGTTTGGGTATTGGGTCACATTGGTCCACGACGTTTGAAAGGCCGCCCGTGGCGATCAATGCAACCACATCCCCCGTGGCCGTGGACTCCTTGAAGACGCACTTGCGTCTTGTGACTCGATGTGAAGTCTTTGCCATTGTTGGACATCTCGACGACGTGCATGAGACGCGCCACCTGACCTGGACGCCTGCAGGCAAGCATCTTCATAGGCCTGAGTGTTGGTCACAATACACAGCAGCAGCTGCGATGTCACGAACGTGACGCTGAAGACGTCGAGGCCCATGTGACATGTGAGGGACGGCGTGTTGAGAAACCATGTGCGCTGCAGAAAGAGCGCGAGTGACGAGACGTCGAGGCCTTCGGTGGATGCACAGCGAGCAGCTCTGGGTCTTTGGAGTAGAGAAAGTTGACTGTTCTTGGAGACGGGAGGCGTGCGGCATCGCAGGCGCGAGGGACTGAGCAACTCGGCAGGCGTAAGAACAAATCCGTAGCGACACGACAGCAGCGTTGAGCTGACAAAATCTATTCCTTCGACAGTCGCGTCCGTGCCACCGCTGTAGGCGGGGCCAAAAATCGGATCGATCCGCTGCAGCACCTGCTCGATATAGTAGAAATGCGGGGTGCCCGAACATCGGTGTAGTCTTGGTCGTCCAGCGTCACGTCGAGGGGATTAGCCCGGCTGTATACGGCGGCGCCACGCACTGGATCTCGCTGTAACTCTTCCATGCCGCCCCGACAACGACGGTACCAAAGCAGCATCGAATCGAATCGGAGAGAAGGAAAGGTCCACCCGTGATGACCACAGAAAAATTGCCCAGTGTGGGGCCGCGCGACGGGAACACGTTCTCGACAGTCGCAGCGTCGATCTCGGAGCCTTGGGCGAATGCAGTCTCTGAGTTGCCAGCAGCAGCACAAACGCTTCTGCGGTGGTCAAGCAGCTGGGTGCTGGATGCGCTCAAACTTGAACTGCAGCTTACAGCCATTTGGGTTCCAAGTCTGGAGATCCAGTGCTTTGGTCTCGATCGCCGAAGCAAAGGATTCCAGTCGACGAGGGGTTTCAGGGGCACGTCCGTCGCATGTGCACCCGATGCACCGACAAAGATCGCGCCAACGGATGTGCTTAGTACACGGAGTGCCATTTGCAGCGCCGCCATCGTTGGTCACTCGCCATCCGCGCGGAGTTTCCCTTTGGTTCATTCCATGTCAACCATGTGTGGTACACTGTACCGACTGTACCGCTAGAATGGTACGGTCGAGATGCTGGACGATTTTTTCACCGCGGGTCGAGTTTTGATCCCTTACTTGGATCCCGACCCGTGGGTCAAATTGAACTTGGGGCACGCCAAGTGACACTCGCTGCCGTCAACTCGATTGATTGGGCGGATCAAAGACGCGGAGCCCACCGTCCGTTCGCTCCACGCCGACACGCTCGTCGTCAGATCCGATTCGTCGCCAGAAAGAACCGACCATCGCCACCATGGTTCGGGCGTTCGCTCTCGCCAAGCGCATGAACGCGGGCCTGGCGCACACTCAGGCGCGCTGGCTCAGCGCTGCCGCGACAATCACGCCGGCGGCGCGAAAGCTTGCCTTCCAGAAGGAGCTCGAGGAGGCCCGCCAGCAGGCGCTCGTTGGTGGCGGGCTCAACCGCCAAGCCAAGCAGCACGAGAAGGGAAAGCTTACGGCACGCGAGCGCGTGGAGCTGCTGCTCGACCCGGGCACCTTCCGCGAGTACGACATGCTCAAGACCCACCGCTGCTCAGACTTTGGCATGGACAAGCAGCACATCCCCGGCGACGGTGTGATCACGGGTCGTGGTCTCATCAACGGTCGCCTCACGTTTGTGTTCAGCCAGGACTTCACGGTCTTTGGTGGCTCGCTTTCGGAGACGTATGCCGAGAAGATTGTCAAGATCATGAAGAAGGCCATGAAGCTCGGCGTCCCGGTCATTGGCCTGAATGACTCAGGTGGCTCGCGCATTCAGGAAGGTGTGGCATCGCTCGCTGGCTACGCTGATATCTTCCAGCTCAACGTGCTCGCCTCGGGTGTCGTCCCGCAGCTCACCATGGTCATGGGCCCTTGTGCTGGTGGCGCCGTGTACTCGCCGGCGATGACGGACTTTATTTTCATGTCGCGCGACTCGTCGTACATGTTCGTGACCGGTCCGGACGTTGTCAAGACCGTGACCAATGAAGAAGTCACGCAAGAGGAGCTTGGTGGCGCAGGCACGCACACAAAGACCTCGGGTGTGGCCCACTGCGCGTTCGATAACGACGTCGAGGCCATCCGCGAGATGCGTCGCTTCTTTGACTTTTTGCCGCTCAACAACAACGGTTCGTGGATCGCTTGTGTCCGTGACTTTATCTATTCAGCGAGCGCTGACGATTTGATTCTTTTGTGACTCTCAGAGAAGCCGCCAGTGCGCAAGTCGGACGACGACCGCTTCCGTCCCGTGCCGACGCTCGAGAGCATCGTGCCGCCGGACCCGAACGTGCCGTACAACATGAAGGACATTATCCACCAGCTTGTGGACTCGTACGACTTTTTCGAGGTCATGCCGGACTACGCCAAGAACATGATCATTGGCTTTGGCCGCATGGAAGGCCGCCCCGTGGGGATTGTCGCCAACCAGCCCATGGAGCTCGCTGGCTGTCTCGACATCAACTCGTCCATCAAGGCGGCTCGCTTTGTGCGCTTCTGTGATGCCTTCAACATCCCAATCGTCACGCTCGTGGACGTACCAGGCTTCTTGCCCGGTGTGGACCAGGAGTAAAACCCCCCGGAAGCTACCCCCATCGCAAGCGAACCATGGTGCTCTCTCTGTCGCGCACGACGCCGCAGACCGTCTCGGGTGCGTACTTAGCTATGATCTATGCCGCCGTCGGATATGGCTGACATCTCTCTCTCTCTCTTTCTGTTGGTAGCGTTTCTCAACTTTATCAACAAGAGCCCGTCACCGTTCCATGCGGTGCACGAGGTGGTCCAGCAGCTCACGGCCGCGGGTTTCAAGCAGCTCAAGGAAGAGGACAACTGGAAGGGCGCTGTGGCCGCCGGCGGCAAGTACTTTGTGACGCGCAACCAGTTGGCGATCATCGCGTTTGCGGTCGGCGGCAAGTAC
>JAADWA010000768.1:0-15014 GCA_023335935.1 Pythium phragmiticola
ATACGCCCTGACATGCTTGCTGTGTGTTCAAAGAAGGACGAGAAGGTCCCCAAGGCCGTGATCCACTCGCGCAAGGCTGGCACTGTTCTGACCACGGGGCAGCTGACGATTGCGGTCGGGCTGGAGCAAGCGCAAGGTCTCACTGTGGGTCACGAGGAGCAGACGTCCCACGAGGTCTGGACCGCGTCACGCTGGGGCGCCATGGGACAACTGTCTGCTGTCGGGCGACGAGAAGGGTCCACACTCTGCTCGTCGTGTGGAAAGAGGATGGCGCGCGCGCTCCGTATCACGTATTGATGGGCAGAGCTGGGCTTGCACAATCATTCAGCCTATCAAGTACATACACTCTTCATTCCAAACAGATTGCCCAATCATCCACCTCTTGGAGTTGTCAAAGAACGCATTCCCTGGTCACTAGCCCCAAGCAATGACGTCCTCGCTCCCCATTCGCGTGGGCCTCGTGGGCTTCGGCACAGGCTCCAGTGTGTTCCATGCTCCGCTACTGCAAAGTAGCGGTCGCTTCGCGATCACTCATGTGCTCGAGCGCAGCAAAAACAAGAGTGAGGTCCTCACGCCCAAGCCGACGGTCGTGCGGTCCATTGCTGAGCTGCTGGCCGCGCAAATCGAGCTGGTCGTGATTTCGACGCCCACGGGCGTGCACTTCGAGCAGGCCAAGCAGGCCATGGAGGCCAAGAAGCACGTCGTGGTGGATAAGCCTCTGTGTATCACGGCGGCTGACGCGCAGGCGCTGATCGAGATCGCCGCAGCCAACGGCGTGGTTTTCAGCGTCTTCCAGAATCGCCGTTGGGACGGCGACTTCCTCACGGTGCGCCAACTCATCGAAAGTGGCAAGCTGGGCGAGATCGCTCACTATGAGGCGCATTTCGACCGCTACCGACCGACGCTCAAGGGCTACTGGAAAGAGACCTCGCCGGGCGGTGGCAACCTCTACGATCTCGGTGCGCACCTTGTCGACCAGGCGCTTCAACTCTTCGGCACACCGGACGCTGTTGATGCGGACGTTCAGATCCAGCGCGAGGGTGCTGCGAGCGATGACTACTTCCGCTTGGAATTCAAGTATAACCAGAAGCCTGGGCTCAAGGTGATCGTGACCGCGGGCATGCTCCAGAAAGTGCTGGGCCCCAAGTACACAGTCGTGGGCTCGAATGGCCAGTTCGTCAAGTACGGTGAAGACCAGCAGGAGCAGTCTCTCCGCGACGGACTACGTCCCGGTGATGCATCCTGGGGTCAGGATCCGGAGACCCAGTACGCCAAGTTCACGCCAGCCGACGCAGGTGCTCTGCCCGAGACAATCCCGACCGTGAAGGGAAGCTACGAGGTGTACTACGCGAACGTGGCCGACGCGATCCGAAATGGTACGCCACTGCTGGTGCATCCTGCTGAAGTCATTGACCAGATTCGCATCTTGGAGAATGCGTCGAAGAAGACTCGGGTCGCCATCGTGCCGCTTGACAAGTGAACCGACCTGGGTTACACTCTGTAACCCGAGGACGAGTGTAACTCACTCATACATATACTGCTTTAGTACTGTCATCAAAGCGCACTAATCCAGGACAATCTGTGTCCCTAGATTAGGCGTTGGCGCGTTTTGAAATTCAGGATTGCGCGGGAGAACTCCACAAGAGAAGCCGAGCAAGAGCGCGTTGAGTATGTCGCTCTGGAGTCGCGGCGGCATCTGCGGATCTCCCGTCTCTTCCGTGGACGACGACGACGGCGACGTCTTTGCCTACGATGATACGGATGACGTCGGCAACGAGAACGCCCAGGAAAACGCCCCGCGAGCGAAGAAGAAACCCGCCAAGAAAGCCACCACCACCAAGCTGAAACCTGTGGCAAAGACGGCGGCCAGAGCTCCACAGCTCAAGCGCCGCCGCGGCAGCGACAAGACTGCGAGTGGAAAAGAAGAGGACGGTGTGCCGCTCGCCAAAACGCAGCGCGTGCTCAGCAAGAAGGAGCTCGTCCGCGGCGCGCCGCAGCGATTTGTCGAGTATCTCGCCGACCAGCTCGCGCCAGCCACGCAGGCGCAATACTGCGAAGAGTATGGTGCCGGACAAGGAGTCATGCTGCGCATGCCCACGAGTTGGAGCGAAGTCCGTGAGCGCCGTGCGTTTGGCGAGTGGGCTGTGCGACTGGGCTTTGTCGCGTCCAAAGTCCACCGCCACTTACACCGCATCTCGAGCCTGAATGTGGAGATCGTGCTGGCGGAACTGCGCACTCGCGTGCGTGTTCAGTCAGAGAGGTAGGTCTGATTCCTTGTCCTCCTTACCCAGGCTATGTTCCCTCACCTTTGCTCTCTGCGTGTGGAATTTGTAGTGTCTCGTTTCCTCTGGACAGCGACTTCTCGATGAGCGTGGAGGTCGATGCCGAGCCCGAGCCTCACTCCACAGAAGACTCAGCCAGTAACGTAAAAGGTGAAGAAGCGAAGCCTGCAGTCAGTTCCAAGAAGGAGGACGCTGCGAGCCTGCAGACGTTTAAAGAACACTTCCAGCGCCTCGACCTCGAGCACCTCGAGATGCTTACGGCGGCCGAGCACGACCGTCTCTTGTCAACGATCCGCCACGAGCAGATCGCTGATGCAATGGAAGAAGTGCTGGCGCGGCCGTCTGTTCGCAAAAACCGCGACCGTGCGCGTCGTATGTCCAAGCTCGGACGAATTGCCGAGCGTCGGTTGTCGATCATTCCGATGCGTCCGTCGATGCTGCACCCGACAATCCTGGAAGATGCTGAGTGGGATGAGGATGATCTAGATGAAGAATTCGCCCAACTGCAAGCACCTGAGACGATTATGGAGGAGGACGAGGAGGATCTCATGGAAGAGGAGCCCGTCGAGAGAATGGGCGAGGCAGACGTTACGACAATGGAAGAAGAAGCCGAGGCTGACAATGCGTTCATCACTCCTCTCAAGTCGACTTCCGCAAACCGCTCACGTCGCAGCTCGGTTGGATCGATCGGATCAGTGAACACGCCAGGACGCCGCGTGTCGTTCGGCAGTACATCCGCAACGCCAACACGCAGCTCGGTCCGAATTGCCAGTTTGACGCCAGCAAAGACACCGGAGAGCAAAACTCCACTTACTACTCCGAAGCGAAGCCCCGGAAGTAAGCCGCTGGCTACCACACCGCTGCGCACACCGATACGGACGCCCAACAAGACGATGTTGCAAACACTAACTGGCACTCCACTACGGACTCCCCAACGAAGCTCACTATCGGCATTTGGTCCTCGTCGCAGTTCAATCAGCAAGCTTGGGATGGCCGAGCTCAAGCGATGGAGAGTCGTTGGTCGGAACGTGTTGGGCTCCTTGTTCAGCTCAGGGTTGTTGGGTGTTCGTGACTTGAAGGCGGCCTTCGACGTGTCCAAAATTTGGCGAGAATTCGCCATTCCGTAAGTCTCTATTTTCCCCGCTGTTTTCGAATGGTGCGCTAACAAGCTTTCTGCTGATTGGTTGGTACAGGGCCTACGCTTGGTCAGTTGCAGACTACACAAAGTGCGTCTGATGTTTGTAGCTTGCTTCAAGAGCATAAAACTAACTATTTTCACTTCTGGAATATGCAGGCAAGCCCACATTCTGTCAATGGACAAGATCTACGCGGGCTGTCCTCGTGGCCACTACTTGTCCGATGGCGCATACAAAGAAGTCTTCAAAGTATTCTCGGCCCGCCACAAACGCCTTGAAGCTGTCAGCGTGATGGATATTCGAGCAATCGAGAACACGGGAAACCAGGTATGGAGGCATGCCAGGATGATCATTCTCTTTGCAGTCGAGCTGACAATCTGCATGATTGTTCTGTGTGGCAGCACATCGTTCGCCAAGAGGTTGCACACTCCTTGTTGTTGTCCGAGCTCGTCCGGTCACGCTTCTCGCCTCACTTCGTCGAGATCTACGATGTATTCCTCGCTCGTGAACGACCACACACTAAACGGTGGGGAAGTGCTGAGTGTCGCAAGCCGGTGGATCTGCTTACGGGGCGGAAGCTTGTGGGCGTCTCACGTATGCCTGAGGATCCGCCAAGCGATTCCGACGGTCTGTTCCAGTACATCCACATGGAGTTTTGCGACGGTGGTGACGTCGAAGATTTCATCGGGCTCCAAGAGAACCAACTGCTGCCCGTCAGCTCCGTGGTGATCCCGTTCTTTTTCCAGATGGTGTTCAGCGTTTATTCGGCGCGCGAGCGGTTCAACATGCGTCATTGTGATATCAAGGTGAGTCTCCTAATGCTCTTTATTCCTCTCTCTTTCTCTCTCATAAACGATGTAAGCTGATTCCAAACTCTTGCTTTTTACAGCTACTCAACTTCTTTCTCAAAGATATCAGCCGCAAGGGACTCAAGTGTGCTCAAGACGAACCCCTGACGCTTCAGTATACCATTGGGGACGACGCATTCAATGTCCAGATGCCTGCGACGTTCTCGTATTGGGTGAAGCTAGCCGATTACGGCACCGCAGACTCCAACGTCGAGAACCTGGGCAAACCCGTAACCCTTGACCAGTTCACTACTTTGGAGAACACTCCGATTGAGTTCTTACTGGAAGGAGATCAAGCACTGCAGTCATTTGCTGCTGACACGTTCTCGCTCGGACTGTGCCTGCTGCACCTCTTTACAGGCTGGTAAGTGGAGATATCGTTTATGTGAGCCGCCAATGAGATGCACCAAGCTGACCGCTCCCATCTGCGTAGTGCCCCGTACGAGGAAATTCTCGACGAAGTCAAGTGCCCTGCTCCACTATTGCTCGACTTGAAGCGATTGTGGATGGTGCGTTGGTCATGATCCTGCTCTCTGATTCTGTCGGTATACTCGAACAACAGTCTTATTGTATTCCTGTCCCCTTCAGTCCGGAAAGAAGAACTCGCCGTTCAGTGTTCTTCGCCGGGTCGGCCAAGATGACACGGAGGATGTGCTGATGCACACCCTGTACCGATACGTCGTCCTCTTTGGTCTCCCAACTGAGAACCCGAGTGCTAGCAAGCAGATCGATCGTGTCTGGACTCTTCTGATCAAGCACCTTCGCCCGGACGATGAGACGGGTAACCTGCCGCTCCGACAGTCGTCCCGCCGTGCTGCTACCTCGAAGAAGGCTGTGACAAAGATGCCGACTGAACAGTTCAAGGAAGATTTCGCTCAGTTCAGCATCGCTTGCGGGAACCACCCGATCATCAAGCGTGCGCGGGACCGCATGGCACGTGTGGCTGGAGCGCAAGAGATATTGCTGAGCCTCGTGGCCTTCAAACCAAGCGACCGTCCGACGATGAAGCGCACTCTCTTCCACGATGTCTTCAAGACCATGCGCGTGGTCCCAAGTGAGAATACCAAGTCTCCAAGGCTGGTGCACTACACGGTGGACTGCTACGCAGCTGCGAAATTCCCAGCCGACCGCTTGCCCGATGTGTAATCCTGTGCGATAGTCTCTCAATAATTTACACATATATGAGGCAGAACCTGCTGCCGGTTTCTCTATCAATTCTACAGGTGTGTGCAGCGTCAAGATGACTTCCATCCTCGCATGAGTCCCTCCACTCGATGGAACTTTATCCTCAGTGGTCGAGAACTCTTCTGGATCGCTTCGATGGCATCGGGACCTCGCAGCACGAGTCGGCCATTCACGGCCGCGACGCTCGACCCCACGAGCACGCCCTGCTGCTGGGCCGCGCTATCTGCAGAGATCCAAACCCCCGCAAGGTGAGAACGACAGGCGAGACCAGTGACATACAGTGCGTTTCGTACCGTTGTCCACGGCCGTCACGACGCATCGATTGTTTTGGACTTGAAGAACGCAACCGATTTCGCGGACGGTCTCATCAAAGACTGCTTCTGTCTCTACGGTGACGGGTTCTGGGACAGAGCCGATCACCGAAGGAACGCTAGCCGACCGCCGCACGGTCTCCACACTGTGACTGGCCGATGCATCATCGTCACGGGAGCGACACACAAAGTGGAAGTGGATGGGCCGCTCGAGCGAGCCTACGAGCGCGACGATCTCTTTGAACGCAGAGGTTCGCTGGTCATTGAGACCGACGACGTAGCTGCCCAGAACCACGCCGGCCTTCTCGGCGTCGCCGCCGGGCGTCACACGCGTGATCTCGGCAAAGCCGCCTTTGGTTTTCGTGAGACTAAAGCCCAGTGATTCGTTCGCTCGGCCGAATGAGCGGTCGTATTTGCGCCAACAGATTGGTGCCTATCGAAAGCCACAAGCAAGCGAGATGGAAGGTTAGCAAAGGAAGCGACTGTGGACTCGCCCCCCGGATCACAGCGCAGGCGCACCTGGGCGCGCACGACGCATCGCTTAGAGTGGGGGTCGATCTCGTCCAGCGGGATTTCATGACCACACGTCGTGCACTTGACCACAAGACCGGAGGACGACTTGCGGCGTGGTCGCGTCTCCCCTTCGGTACGAGTTGCACTCAAACGTGGTTGCTGCTGTGGTGGTGCAGGAGGCAGCTCTTGCAGACTGGCGGGTAAGGATGCGACGTCATCGGGTGACTCCGGCCCGGTTGAAGTCACCATGAGCTGCGCGAGAAACTCGTTGGCCGTGAGTCCTCCAGTCACGCCCTTGGCGGCGCTGGCGAGCAACTGGATCCTATCGGAACAGAGTGTCAGTCCCCATGAGATGCAATGCTCTGGAGAGCAGCTCGGCGCACCGTTGCTTGTAGGCCTTGGCGACGGGCGACGTGTACTTGTGCGCGACGGAGAGGTCGATGGTCGCTGTGCCGGCGCAGACAGCGGCCCACTTGGCGTTGCCGCCCATCTCGAGCGCGCGCTGCTCGGTCGACGACCAGCTGTCCATGGTGAGGGATTTGACAAAGCTCACGCTAACGCCAAGCGCACGATGCTTGCCGGCGCACGCAAGACATAGCAGCACGCCGAACGAAACGCCCGCCCACTGCGGGTAGATGGCCTTGCAGTCGGCGCAGCGCTACAGTACACAACAGTTTTCCCCTACTGAATAAACGCCAAGCAAATCGAACAGCTCCGCCTCGTCACGTACGTCATTGCCCGGCAGGAGGCGGATCGCAGCCTCGGCCAGCGGCGAAAGGTGCACGGCCTCGGCCACTGATGGCGCATTGGCGGTTGGTCGCGCTGGCCCCATCGTCGCGTTCTTCGCCGCTCGGCGCCCGTCGCCCACGGCGGTCGCCATGTCGTCAGCCGCTATTCCCTTCTGGTGAGCGAGGAGCTCAATTTCATGCCATTCTAAAACACCCCAATAACCCAAACCGTTGGGTGATTGGGTGTATGGATGTCACTATCGGAGGCACTAGCTCCCTCGAAATAGTTATATCTGTGACATGTGACCACCTTGAGGAGCTCGTCTGTTTTTGGGTGGTGTGCAACACTTGGCGCCAAAACCTTCACTTCGTCGTGAGCGGACCCATTTCCTTGGCACTTCGCAGTTTTCCTGGAGGGCCCCTTTTCCCCCGTCTTATTCTGCCCCACACACACACACACAGAACCATGACCGACTTTGCCGCGCTCGTGGCGGCGCTCGCGTCCAGCGACGACGCGCTCCGCAAGCCGGCCGAGCAGACGTACGCGCAGCTCTCGGCCGAGTCGCCGCAGACGCTCGTGGCGGCGCTCGTGCAGCTCACGCGCGGCGCGCCCGACGAGGCCTCGCGCGCGTTCGCGGCCGTGCTCGTGCGCCGCCTGATCGAGCCCAAGCGCGGCGTCTACGCGCAGCTCGACGCCGCGACCCAGACCACGCTCAAGGCGCAGCTGCTCGAGGCCGTGGCCACCGAGCCCGTGGCCCACGTTCGCCGCAAGCTCGGCCACGCGGTCGCCGAGCTCGCGTCCATGAGCCACGCCGCCGGCCAGGACTGGCCCGAGCTGCTGGTCGTCGTGCCGGCGCTGGCCACGCACAGCGAGCCGGCGATCCGCGAGACGGCGCTCAACGTCATTGCGTACCTGGCTGAGTCGGCCGGCGAGCTCTTGGCGCCGCACAAGGAAAACTTCCTCACGCTCTTCACGAACGCGCTCAACGACGCCAACGCCGACGTGCAGACGGCGAGCCTCACGGCCACGGCCGAGTTCTTGCTCACGCTCGAGGAGCACCACGAGATCGCGGCCTTTGCCATCATCATCTCGCCCATGCTGCAGGTACAGTCTCACCTTGTCCCCTCTCAAAATGTACCCATGTGCTCACCTCTTATTCTATAGATTTTGCAGTCGCTGCTGCAAAAGAACGACGAAGCGATGCTGCGGGAGGTGCTCACGTCGCTCGTGGCGGTCGCGGGCCTGCACCCAAAGTTCTTTCGCGCCTCGCTCGACGACGTGGCGCGCGCCATGCTCTTCATCGTGTCGGCGCAAAACCTCGACGACGAGACGCGCCAGCTCGCGCTTGAGTTTGTGCTGTCGCTGTGCGAGGGCGCCGGCGCCATGGTGCGCAAGTCGTCGCCCGTGCTCATGCAGTCGATCGTGCCGCTCGTGATCCAGCTGCAGACTGAAGTCGAGGACGACAGCGACTGGGCGACCAAGTTTGACGACCCGGAGACGTTCACCGAGTCGTCCGACGACGACGAGTCGCTGAGCGACGCGGCGGCGGCGGCGATCGACCGGCTCACGACGGCGCTCGGCGGCGCGGCCGTGCTGCCCGTGGCGATCCCCGTGGTCACGGCATACCTGCAGGACGCCGACTGGAAGAAGCGCCGCGCCGCGCTCTACACGACGTGCCTCCTGGGCGAGGGCGCCAAGGCGCTCATGACGCGCGAGCTCGACAGCATCATGCAGCTCGTGCTGCCCTTCCTCAGCGACGCCCACGCGCGCGTGCAGTACGCGGCTGTGCACTGCGTGGGCCAATTGGCCGAGGACTTTGGCGAGGTGGACAAGGGCAAGAACTTCCAGGCGCGCTTCCACGCGAGCGTCGTGCCGGCGCTCACGGCTATTCTCGCGAGCGACGCCGTGCCGCTGCGCACGCGCGCGCTGGCCGCCAGCGTCGTCGTCAACTTCTGCAACGTCAACGTGTGCAAGCCCAAGCACCTCAAGAAGTACGCGCAGGCACTGCTCGAGTCGCTCTTCAACACCCTGCGCACGACGCCGCGGCAGGTGCAGGAGCAGGCCATCACGGCCGTGGCCACGGTCGCCAAGGTCATTGGCGCCGACTTTGACCGGTACTACGACATTTTCATGCCGCTCGCCAAGGACGTGCTCGTGAACGCGCAGGGCAAAGAGTACGGACTGCTGCGCGGCAAGGCCATGGAGTCGATCGCGCTCATCGGCCAGGCCGTGGGCAAGGACCGATTCGCGCCCGACGCGCGCGCCGTCATGGACATTCTCGTGCGCGTCCACGCGAGCGACGACGTGGACGGGCCCGAGGTGCAGTACGTCGCGCAGGCCTGCGTGCGCATCGGCAGCATCCTCAAGCAGGACTTTGTGCCGTACCTGCCGTACGTCGTGCCGCCGCTGCTCAAGCAGGCCCGTGTCGAGCCCGACGTCGTGCTCACAGACCTGGGCGAGCACGAAGACGACATGGACGACGGCGACGTCGACGCGCAGGGCCGCGAGGTGCTCACGGTGCACGTCGCGGGCGGCGGCAAAAAGAAGATCCAGATCAACACGAGCGCGCTGCAGGACAAGGTGAACGCGTGCAACATGCTGTACCAGAGCGCACTCGACTTGCAGGGCGCCTTCTACGCTTACGTGCCCGAGGTCGCCGAGCTCATGGTCGCGCTGCTCACGTTCAAGTACATGGACGACGTGCGCGTCGTGAGCGGGCTCTCGCTCGGCCGGCTGCTCGCGGCCGCCGTGGACGGCACGCTCCACTACGGCCACGGCGCCACGGCGCCGCTCTTCCCGCAGCAGCTCTTGGAGCGGTTCCTGGACCCGCTGCTCACGGCGCTGACCGAAGAAGAGGACCCGGAGGTGCGCAGCGCGCTGGCCGAGAGCGTGTCGGCGCTGCTGCAGGTGTGCAAAGAGAGCGGCGACAAGGGGCTGCAAGTCGGAGTGCCCATGGACCACGTGCCGCGCGTGCTTGAGGTTCTCAAGGCCGTGGCCGCGCAGAGCGCCGACGTGCTCGTGGCCACGCAGCAGCAGAACGAGCTGGACGCCGACTTTGACGACGAAGAGGCGCTGCAGCAGGCCGAGGCCGTCGAGCTCGAAGAGAGCGTCTTCCGCGCCATGGTGGACGCCATCGGCTGGCTCATCAAGTTCCACCGCGAGGCGTTCTTCCCGCTCTTCCAGGCGCACTTGCTGCCGTTTGTGACGCCGCTGCTCGAGACGCACGTGCTCCACGTGCTGCGCGGCCAGGCCATTTGCATGATCGACGACATTATCGAGCACTGCGGCGCGGCCGCGCAAGAGCTCGTGCCGGTCTTCATCGCACACCTCGTCAACGGCCTCGACGACGGCGCCCCCGTGGTGATCCAGGCCTCGGCCTACGGCGTCGGCGTGTGCGCCGAAAAGACGGGTGCTGCGTTTGCGCCGTTCGCGGCCACGTCGCTCGAGAAGCTCGTGACGCTCGTCGAGGCCTCGAGCAGCGTCGTCGACGAGCCCGAAGTGCTGGCCGCGCGGGACAATGCCGTGAGCGCCATTGCCAAGATCCTGCTCGCGTACGACGCTTCTGTGCCCGACGCCGTGTCGCTCTGGACGCGCTGGCTCACGTGGCTGCCGCTGCGCACGGACGTCGTTGAGGCGCGCGATCTCCACGCGCGACTCATCAAGTGGATCGCGCAGGGTCACGCGCACGTGCTGGGCGGCGCGGCCTTCTCGAACCTGGCCGCTGTGCTTCAAGTGCTGGCCGACATTTTGTGTACGTTTGTCTGTCGCTTGGTGTGATTGATGGATGGATGGACTGATGGTGTGATTGATTGATGGACGGACAGTGCACGACCCGGAAGAAGGCGACGAGCCGGCCGAGCCCGTGGCGCCCGGAGAGGAAGACGACGACATGAGCATCATCACGGACGCCGCCAAGCAGCAGCTGCGCCACGTGCTGGCCAATCTGCAGGCGCAGCTGCCGCCGCCGGTCGTGCAGGCCGCATGGGCCACGCTCAGTGCCGACCAGCAGCAGGCGTTCGCGCAGCTCTCGGCCCCGTAAGGACCTACCTACTAATATTGGGGAACTGAAGCGAGACACAAAAGGCAATAGATGGGTACGTTTTTCGTCGTTCGCTTCGTCTTCCATTCCGTGCTTCATCTCTTGAGCAGCAACTTGAGCGCGATCCCCGCGACGACCACAGCGCTCACGAGCCCAATGCCCATCATTTGTTCTGTTCACGCGTACTCCTATTAGAAGGCCCACTCAGTACTCGTGCAATTCCCACTCGCACGCACCGTTGGCGGTCACGTTCTTGATGCACTGGTGGAGCGCGAGCGCGCGCGCGTGGCTCGGTTCGCGCCGCAGCAGCCTCTCGCAGTACACGCGGCTCGCGCGGTACTCGCCCAGCGAGTATTTCGTGAGTGCGAGCCAGTGCAGACACTCGCTCGCCTCATACCCGCTCGCCAACACGTCTACCACAGTACAAGAGTGACATACACCGACCGCAGGATGGGTCCCCTTGTTCTAACGCACCGTCCAACAGCGCGACCCCGCGCAGCTTGTCGTCGCGCTTGGTGCTCTTGGCGAGCGCGAGCGCGTACCGCATCTTGACGCTCGGCGCCGGCGCGTGCTGCTGCTGTTCCTCGAGGTACGCCTCGCGCGCGGCCTCGAGCTCTTCGGCAGAGAACCACTCGCTGTCGCCGCTACCACGCTTGTGCGTCTCACGGAAGCTCTTGGTGGCGCGCTTGGCGCCAGCGGAGGCGCCGCCCGCCGGCGACCGCAGGAGCTTCTTGTGCTGCATGGCTGTCAGTCGTAGCTTCTCGTTTCTGGCGCGTTGTTCTTCAACGTCAGAAAGACGGAGGAACCCACTCAGTGTTCCAGATCCAGATGTGGCCCACCCAACCCATTTTTACAACTTTCTATCAATTATGATATGGATACAAAACGAAGGAATATGGGTAAATGAATGGTTCTCACGCTCACGCCTGTTTGGTCTCCGGTTTGCGCGTGGTGGTCGTGTTCACGCGAGAGCGGTCTTTGCGGTACGCGCCGTGGACCTGGAAGAAGAGCTGAATATTGAGCGCGTTGATGAAGAGCATGCCGCCAAACGCCATGGCAAAGTGCGCGGTCTGCGAGAAAAGCGCCATCCCCTGGTACGTGAAGACGGTGACGGCGACGTGGGGCACGATGCGCGTGACCAGAAACGCCACCCACTGGAGCGTCCAGACGAGCCGGTAAGACGGCGACGTTGCCAGCGCGTAGCCGCTCATGGACATGAGCTTGCGCAGGTGCATGAACGCCGAGTGCAATTCGCACATGAGCGCGAGTGAGAGCAGCGGCACGCCCACAGTCTTGGTCAGTGCCGATGTGTAGCAGATGAGGATCACGACGTGGTGCGCGACGATGCCCGGGGCTTTAATGTACAGGCGGTTGAGCATAAAGTCCCACAGGTCGTAGGCAAAGTAGCCTACGTCATGAGAGAAAAGAGCGTGTGCGTCAGTATCCCTTTCACTATGAAGGGAAGAAGAGAAGCACTCTGGAAATCGCACGCACCTGTGGAGACCGAGTTCGTGACAAACTCCCAATACGACGCACGGTTGACAAAGTCGCCGTGGAACGAGTGGTTCGTGGCGATCGCGTACATCGCCAGCAGCGACGACACGGTCGAGTGGGTCATGGACACGAGCGTGTTGAACCACAGCAGCTGGTTGCCGTTGGACATGAGACCAAACGCCTTGATGCGCGCAGCGATCAGTGGCGCGACGATGATGCGCAAGGCTGTGAACAGCTACAGCAACAGGCACATTGGAGTCAGACCCGCAACGCAGCTCGTCCAGTACTCGGCGGATGCTTACCAGCGACGACGCGAGCACGATCCAAAGACGCGGGTCCGTGTAGAGCTGCAGATTTGAGACGGGTGAGATACGTAGTCACAGACGCAAAGCAGCCGAATGGGGCCGCACGAACCATGATGGCGCACATGCCGAACCACGCGAGCACGAGCGATTCGGTGAGCATGCTGGCGGACGGCGAGAGGCGGAGAAGAAAGAGCAGTGCGAGCGCAGGCGGCGGGGCTGGCGAAAGCAGGACGGACAATTGCAAGTGAGACTCTCGAGACTGAGTGACTGAAGAAGAGTCGGAGCCAATTTTGACAGCGAAGTCGGAAAGGGTCCATGCCTGTTGTGTGAAGATCACCACAATGTTCGCCCCTGTTCTTCAAGAGACTTCGAAGGAAGCGATGCTCTAAACCCTACACCTGACACGGTACCAGAAATAAACACCTTATAGAAGTAGTTGAATACTCAAATTACTGGATACTACGTTCCACTATACTATATTAGATGTTGAACTAGGAGGAGACGCACGCTGATTGGCTGCTCTTGCGTCAATACCTTACCTTCAGCAGCTCCCATGAGAGATGGATGATTATGACGTAGAGTGCGAAGGGTCATGACGCCTCGTCCGATCACCGAGAGAGATTCACCCAAGTCTCGTCATGACTTCTCTTGTAGTGTGTTGTATTCATATCAAGTGTTTTGAGTTATCAGTAGTGTACACTCGGGGGATAAATAGTCGCTCTTCTGTAGGAATGCACCTAACGGAGAGGCTTGATCAGCTCAGCAGATATCGAGGAACTTGATGGGCTTCTCAGCGCCGGGCAGGTGGATGGAATAGATAAGAAAAAGGCACAGCTGACGACGTAACGCGACGCGACCGGAAGAGCTCACCACCCGAGTGTATGTCACATCAACAGTCACATCTCGGCGGCTTCGCCCTCGCGGCAGATGCGCTGGAAGACGGACAGACGCGAGAGCTTTGATCCGGACGCGCTGCCGTTCGAACCCGAGGACGCCGTGGAGGAAGAAGACGATGACAACGGGGACTGCTCCCCGAAGTCATGCAGGCTCGACGTAGATCTCACGGCATTCCTGTCATTTCCCAGCTTCAGGTCCGAGAACGGGTCGCAAAAGAGCAGCAAGTCCATCTCGGGCGGTGAGGCGCGCGAGCTGCCGAGCGACGTGAGCGGCGTGAGCGTTACTTGCTTGAAGCCGCTAAACGGAATGGAGAGATCGATCGGCTTGTTGCCGTTAACATACGGGTTCACGAGCAGATCAGCCTCGTGCTCGTCACTCGTGTCCGACTGCATGCTCGTGGTCTCGTCGTCCGGACCAACGACATGGATGAAGCGGCAGCGCGAGCCATACATGCACCGACCCGTGGTGATGAAGGCCTTGCAGCGCGTCGTCTTGTACTTGGGGTGGCGCAGCACACCGCGCAGTTCTTCGACCCCGTGAGCAAACTGGCACTTGCTACCGTAGCGACACGCGCCGGAGTCCATGTAGTGCTTGCACAGCTCGGTCTTGTAGAGACTGTTACGCGCGGTCGTCGGCAGGCGGCCACAGTCGACAATGTCGCCGTTCGCGAGCATGTGAACGGGGCCAGCAGCGTTGTACAGTGTCGCCGGGATGGGGGCCATGGTCGGCGTGGCTTCGATCCGCATGGTCAAGAAGAGAAAGGGGTGGTGTGTGCACAGCGACTCGGCTCGTAAAGGGAGTTATCGGACTTGTGCACGACTCGTTCACGAGCAGAATGAACTGCCGAGAAGCCGGTGGAGATCTGCTACGACGCCCACTTCGCGGGAGAGGAAGCCGAAGGCGCGGGGAAGAAGAAACCACGTCGTCGACGTCGGCTGCAAAGTCGTGGGCGTCCTCGATGGGTCAAGCCGGCTGCTTTTATACAGAACGCACGGCGAGGCCCGGTTCTAACTGGCCTCTTGGCTTGAAGGGCCTCCAGGCCTCCAAACCTGAGACAACTGGGCTACTGTCTCTGTCTCGCGTTTTCGCGCCCACTGTCGATCAGCGTGCTCTGCCAACTAATTCCTCAACCCAGAGCTCCTGGTATTCTCACCCCCCACCTTATCCCCTCCCCCTCCCTCCATTCCGTCTGCTGCATGCGCACCAGTTGGTGGCCGATCATCTGTCGCTGCTTGCATATGGCCAACTCCTCCGAACTGCCCCCCCCCCCCCCCC
>JAADWA010000769.1:0-15011 GCA_023335935.1 Pythium phragmiticola
AGCCGCAGGCGATCGCGCGCGTGATGATGGACGAACGGCAGTACCCGCCAATGTTTCTGCACCGCCGCGTGGTCGAGAAGAATGGCGAGGAGAACGTAAAGCGGTTTTCGATCGCGGCGCTGTCACTACAACAGCAGGAGCTTCAAGAGCAACAGAATGAGCATCGGCAGCAGCGTCGTGGAAATCGCGTGAAGGACATGAACGCATGAATGAGAAAATAGTAATATCAGGTACGGAAAATTATTCACTGGGGACTGGTGATTTCACGTGAGCAGTTCTCAGTCGATCATGGATTTGAGGGCTAGCAACGATATATCCGATCAGTAAGTTTAAATGTTCACTTCATACTTGCCCTGTCAGTACCGTTGGTTGGGTGGGAGTTGTGTAGATCGTGATGGGTGTGATTGCCCAAGATCGGGAAGCTCATTGGAAGTGACCACAGTGATGAGACCAAACTCGTCTTCCTCGTGTGCGTGGTCGTGCGGCTCAGCATGTCTGCTTGTCTTTGGTAACGAGGAGGTGGTCAATGCCTTGATCAGAACAGAACTTGTCTTGCTATCGCCCCCGCCTGTGACAGAGGCGCTTGCGTTTCGGCTCGTCGTTTGCCCAGCCTTGAAATCTGACATCCTTCTTCCATGTTGTGGCGACAAGGACGCCCTACTGTTGGAGCGATTGCGAAACTGTGGGCTGCAGATACGCCCTTCGTCGAAAGCCTGCAGTAGCCGACGAATGCACTCGCTCTTTGCCAAGTCGATCGGCTTGCGGCCGCGATTGTTTCGAGCTCGAACTGCTCGCAGTGCACGATCGTTGTAATCGGAGTCGTGTCTGTGCATGTACGCACCAAGAAGTGTGTGGACTGTCTCGTAGTGATTGTTTCGAACAGCCCTGTACAGTCTGTTGTCAGTCCTTTGTATTGGTTGCTCAAGAGCAAGCCCAAGAGCATACCAGTGCAGTGGCGTATCTCCGCTTCGATCAACGACATCTTGCTCGAGTCCTCGGCTCACCAAAAGCCTGGTCTGTAGATGAGCGGGGCGTTAATCCGTGCAAAACTGCATAATCTGTCACTGAGTTACGTACCGTCAGTGAGTCGCCCCGTCGTGCCGCGTCATGCAGTAGCGTAAATCCATTCACCAGACTGTCGACACTGCGCAAGTTGGCTCCTTCATCGAGAAGGAACGAAACCAACTCGGTGTGCCCTGCCCAGCATGCAATCTGCACGAGCGTTTCGCCGCGACCGGAACGAGCGGTGCAAAGATCAAAATCAAAGCCGTTCTGACGCGCCTTTTGCATCTCAGCAAATATCATCCCTCGCACCGCGTCGACAGTGTACCCTTCTCGAACTGCTTCCCATATGGACAGCTTCACGCGAGTGCGGGCGTGGTCGTAGTCTTGCTTCGCCTTATCCGAGCGTCTCCTCTCCTTCTCTTGCTTTGCTTCTCGCGCTTGCGCGGTCTCACGAACAGCGACTTCGTCTTGGATGCGCTTATCAAGTCCAGTTTGCCATCGCTCACGGCAGCGTTCGAGAAAACATGCGTGGGCGATTCTCTCTTGATCTACACTGCGCACTTTTTGCTCCCAGTCGCGACTCAACTGATCCTCTCGTGCCATGCTTTCGCTCTCCCTTCGCTCCACAAGACCTTGCTCGTACAAAGCAAGGAGATATCTATTGTGTTGCATCGTTCGTTTCAGTTGACGCACGCTTTGCACGGCTGCGGAAACAGACTCTCGCCATTCGCCGTAAATTTTGGTTCGTGACGTGGTCGCACCAGCAGTGAAATCGGTCAGGCCCATTGCTTTGCGCAGGCATTTCTCCGCTCGAGCAAGGGCCAAGTCCAGCTCGTCTACTTGAATGGCTGCGCGAACCTTGCTTTCTGGTATACGAAAGATGACGTCTCTTGAGCACGAAACGTAGCGCCGGAATGCGTCATTCACACACAACACGTCGAGCTCGAGGAACTCTGCATCTGTGAGGAGGACGGATTTGAGGAGTGCAAGACACTCGGATCGCGTCGCTGCCATCGCATCGTGGAACTCCTGAGCCGTCGCCAGCCGTTTTGTGCCCGTAGCTTCAAGCTGCTTCACGAGCACCGCGTGCTGGTGGTGACCAAGCACACCATCACGAATCCGAGATACGGACCCACACCACGACTGCACCCAATCGCGAAGCTGCTGAGGCGAGTCGACCAACGAATCCAACGTGGCTGTCCTCGCCTTGATCTCCCTGTCAATTTCATCCACCACGTGCGCAATGCCCTGCAGCTTCTGGTCGATTACGGCATCGCTAGTGAGATCGTGCGCGAGTTGCTTCTTCTCGTCCACGCACTTGGACGCCGCTCGCTTGCGGATCGCGCACTGGATCTTGGTCGCAGAATCGCCTTGAGAGTCGGTCTCGGAAAGAAGATCGTCGTCACCTGTCGGTTTCTCCCACGTGACGTCTCCCGTGTCGATATTGTGGTAGTAATACTGCTGCGATCGTGGGTCGAAATGCTGCCGCCAACGTCGTTGAGCACTTGAGCCAGTGCTTGACGCTGCTGACTCGGGACGCGATCCTCCGCTCAGTTGCTTGACGCGGTCTCGTGCTTTCCTGGATCGAAATGCACTCTGGATCCTCACAGCGCCATCCATCTTGTCGTCTTGGTGGTTCGTATCCACAAACCCATCGGGCAGTTCCCACTGGCACGCGCCGGTTGACGTGTGGTAGTAATACACGCGCGCTGCTGTGGGGTCATACTGAGCAATCCACACGCCAGTGGCCGCATCGCCCTCCACATCTGCGGACTCATCAGCCGACACCACTGCCTCATCTTCTCGGATATCGTCGCCATTCGCTTGCTCGAAGTCTATCGGTTCGTCCCACGTGGACTCGCCCGTCGCTGGGTCCGTATAGAAGAACTTGCCCATCGCGTCGTCCCATCCTCTCGCGAGTGGCGCGTCTGAGATAACCGCCCCATCGCTTGGCTGAGTCTCCATACTCGTACTGTTCGTGAGCGCGTCCATAGCGACCGTCCTGTGTTGCGCCATGGCGCCATCATCGGCCATTTTGGCTCAATGTTGAACTTCGCCGTTGGCTGCTTGAAGCGGCACGGTTCACAATGTACCCTACCCTGAACCGGTATATTCACCTACCCCTAATTGGCTCAGATGAACCGTTGGGAGCAACAGTGAACCGAAAGTGGCACACTCCATCCAATTGAACAGTACACTTGGGGTTTGTATACCGGTCGGAATCCTCTTGGTTTTTGTATGTGGCCAAGTGCTGGCAGCCAACGAGCCATTCATTTCCGTGCTTCTGGCCTGCAATCGCGGTCAGTGTCGGGGCCATTCGCATTCGCTTATCGCTAAGTCAATATGGTAAGCCGTGCTTGAAGGCGTGGAAATGGGCGCCAACGGACGCGCGCAGCGCAGCAGCAGCGGAGACAGGATCCGGAGAGTGGAGAGGATGGGAATCGTTCGTGTGCGCGCGAATCGGATGCGATTGGGCAGCGTAGCGGCGTCGAGCGACGCGAACGAGTGTAGCGATTCCATCGAGCAGCATGAAAGTGCGCGCGTGTGTGAGACACCAGCAAGCGCTGCCTTCCACAAGCGCCACGGCACAACCAGCGCGATGGAATTGTCTGCTGGCGTGAGTGCCAGCAACGGCGGTTTGACGAGAGGCGATGTGCGCGTGACAGTGTGACGACTCTTCACGATGTCCAGCCCCATCCTCTCTACCAGCGTTCCCGTCTCTCACCTGTTGTTGCTGCAGCCGTGTTGTGTGGCATCCAGTCGCCATGCATCCTGTGACAAGCCTGTACTAACGTTCTGCTGTGTGGGATTGTGTAGCCGTCGCGTTTTTCGAAGAACCGCAAGAAGCGTGGACACGTCAGCGCCGGTCACGGCCGTATCGGCAAGCACCGCAAGCATCCCGGTGGTCGTGGTAACGCCGGTGGTCAGCACCACCACCGTATCCTGATGGATAAGTTCCACCCGGGTTACTTTGGTAAGGTTGGTATGCGCCAGTTCCACATGCTCAAGAACCGCGACCACTGCCCGACGGTCAACATTGAGCGTCTCTGGTCGCTCGTCTCGGACAAGACCAAGGAGCAGGCCGAGAAGAACACGGACGGCAAGGCCCCGATCATTGACGTGACCAAGGCCGGTTACTTCAAGGTCCTCGGCAAGGGCCGTCTCCCGACGATCCCGGTCATTGTCAAGGCCAAGTTCTTCAGCGCTGAGGCCGAGAAGAAGATCAAGGCCGCCGGCGGTGCCTGCCTCTTGACTGCCTAAGCGTTGGCATAGCGTGAAGGATTTGCTTGGGGGCGTTTGCGAAACACTGCTGAATGACAAAATACAAGCTGGCGATGGCGAACTCTTGTCCGATAGCAGCATCTACAAATTGGGGGAAAGCGCTTGCGCTTCCGCGGCGTCGGGCTGGCCGTCACTGTACTACCATGTATGCTTTTGTGTGTCTCCCTATGTATCCATATCTCGCCCCACAGTTTATCTGCAGAGCAAATCTAGAAGCGACCTCACATCACCATTCGAATCGGTGTCACCGTTGAGGTTTTCGATGTGGGTTTGCAAGCCAGGCACAAAGAGGCTGGATCGCACGCGAAGGGATCCCGAGTTCTCGACCTTGAAGAGCATGACCCGTGTTGTCCACCCGTCTCTTGTCGACGAGAAGGCAAGCGCCTCGCTCACGCGTTGGAGGCTCTTGTCGCTCGCATCAAACAGTGTCTCCTTGAGATCAGCGATTCGAGTCGATGACGCGACGAAAGAAATGTCAAAGCACAGACGATCGCGTTGGATCGATGAGAGCGATCGCTCCAGAGAAGACTGCAAATTGCCCGCGCTGCTCCCGTCATAATCGGCTTGCGGCGTGCTGGCGTGGATTAAAGCTTCGTCGTCCATCTCCATGAGCTGGAGCTGCACGTGCCACCGCTTGAGCTGCGTCAACGAATCCATCCGCAGCTGCTCGTGCAAGAACCCTGCCAGATATCGTTGCGTGTGTGAGATCTATATCCAGTATTCCGTCTTCTCCCTACAAGACTGCATATCTAGAGCATGTATCGTACCTCTCCGCGACGTGATTGCCTTGGCATCAGCCAGAACCTCGCAAGGTCTCCTGTGGTCGGATCAGCTCAGCAGCAGGGAGTTATCTCGCTGTTCGCGCTCGTCAACATCACTCTCATCAAGCGTCACGTCACTCACCTGAATAAACTTGGGGAATATCTCTCCACCTCCTTCATACGCGACGTTGCACTGCGATACTCCTTGTGGCGGCGCACGAAGCGCTGCGCGAGCAGCGAACGGATCTTCGCCTCCAGCTCCATCTCCTGCACTGCCTGATTCTGCAGCTCCTCAGACTCACCACCTGTGTTATAGACTATCATTCCCTGATATCTATTGACAGAGGTTACCTCTGTTGATAGGTAAAGTCAACTTGTGATCCTGAGAAAATGGCCACAAACGAATGGCGAGATGCATCCGCTGGCCATGAGTTCCCTCCGCGGCGCCGTCTTGCGCCGCACGTTGCGCGTGGGCAGCGCCGCCCCTACCATAGGCACGTACGTTCGAATCTCTCTACCTGCGCCAGTGAACGCGGTGTCTGCAAGCGCCTGGAAGAGACAATGCAACGGCGCAATCGCCGCGGCATTCTCCACCGCAAGTGAATCGGTAAGGCCTCGTGTATTGTGTGGCTCTTACCATAGTACATACTGATTCCTACTGCATCCAATAGCGCGCAAATGCACTGAGTCGATCGCTACTTGGTGATATCCAAGCGCTCCAGGTAACAGACCATACTCGGTGGACTTCGCATATATACAAATCAGTCTCCCACTCGCCTTCTCTCTGAGTCCAGCACGTCCACGCACAAATGTCGATACCTGGAAGCTCGCTATGCGAACGCTTCAGCGCAACGTTGGAGTGTCTTGAGCGGTGTCGCTCCGAAAACCGATGCATCTTCGTCACAGGCATTGGGAAGTCGGGCATCGTTGGGCGGCGCCTTGCAGCTACACTCGCATCCATCTCCGTTCGCAGCCAGGTAGAATTCCAACTCTCTTCTCGCCATCGGTTTTGGGGCCTGGATTCTTGTACTGATAAACTTTTGAGTCTTGCAGTGGATCCATGGCAGCGAGTGGACGCATGGTGACGTGGGCAATCTGCAGCCGGGCGATGTGGTAGGATTATTGCCATGGTGTTTCCACACCGCTACTCTCATACTCACAGATTAGCTGCTACAATGCTCTTTCTCAGGTTATCGTACTGTCTCACAGCGGAAACACTGCCGAGTTGCAGTCTCTCCCGTCGTTGGTCACATGCCGAGAGGCAGAGTCAATCGCAATCGTTGGGCAGGACGCCTGTGCGCTGGCCGAGGCATGTTCACTGGTGAGGGGGATGCATCGCATCACTTGACTGGGCCTCCTTTCTCATCGCTGATGCATATTGTAGACGCTTGTCGTGCCCGTCAACGACCCGCCACATTGTCCAGTGCCATCGCGGAGCATTGTCGTTCAGGTAATCCACATATTCCGGCTTCCCTTCTCATCGAAGTTCTTAATAAATCTATCGTTCCTCAGGAGGCGATATGTAACGCCATCGTCGAGCACCTTTTGGATACAGTGGGTGATTGCCCCGACGCCTTCCGAGACAACCACCCAGGCGGTGCGATCGGCAACGGATTCTCCCAGTCATAGAGGCACCGGTAATACCAAAGACGGTCATTTTGGCGACCAATGTGCGATGCTCTATTTGTGGTGATCTATTTTTGCGATAGGTTTCATTACCGTTTTGGTTCCAAATGGCGCAGGCAATCGCACCAAGTTGGTGCTGAGACACTCAACAAGCATCATTGAGCTGTTCCGGGTGTTAGCATGCGGAGCAGTCGCCGAGAACGACCCACCTCGGCGTCAGTGTTGGTGTCAAGTACGCATAGAACAGCCGAGTCCGATCTCTTTCAGATGCTCTTGCCTAACGCCCACGCCCACATCCCAAAGGGCAAAGCCGCGATGTGGGATCAACATTACCAACAGCAACATCAACTGACCCAGCGGGCTCCACCAGCAACGCCGACGCGACCACAAACGACCTGTTGTTCTGTTGGTGCCTCTCCGCCTCCTCGCACGCCCAGATATTCGCTGGCAAGTCCTGTTAACACCTCACCAGCAGCGCAGCGGCGCAAAAACGCCGACTCTTCGTCCTCACCACGCAGCCTCAAACTCGCCATGGTTCGGCCCCCACTCTCTGCTCGTGTCACGGACCCGAGACAAGAAGCTGATACTTTCAGCAACCTGGCCGTGGATGCCTTCAACACGATTGAAGCCGGCGGCTCCAGCAATCAACTCCCTCTGAACACGGAGGCTCGTGAGCACGTGGAGATGAAGGCATGTATGCTCGCCCACATGCACCGCATTGACGTCGACGCTCTCCATCTCCTGCGGACTCAAGCCTGCCGCGAACTCGACGAGCTTCGGAGCAAGAAACTGCTGGCGCGCGGTGGCGTTCTGGACGACGGTGGCTTGTTCGAGAGTACCAAGCGGAAAACGGCGTTCCTGTTGCGGCATTTCTTTGCTCTCGGCGAGCCTTCGACCACTACGTATGGCTGTCTACTTGTTTCTAGCTCACAGGCTGCTTTAAAGCTTGGCCAAAATTTCACTTTCTTGTTTTGGCAGAGCCTCACTGAAGCAAGAAAGCGTGCTTCATGACGTGATCGAAGAGTGGTCCTGCCGAGACAACGCGTCGCCCGACGATATCGCTGCTCTCTGGAGTTCAGTCGTCGCTCACATGGAACAATCATGTACGTTGTCGCTGCTCTCCACACACGGCTCGTCTTTTTCTCACCTTGGCACTATTTTATGGGAGATATAGATGTGCTGCGGCGCCTGCTTGTGCCAAGATCGGACCCCAATCCACTCTCGCTGACGATCGCAATGGACTGTCTTCGCAAGTTACCGACCAAGCTACCCGACTACCGCCGCATCCTTGACGTCATCATCGTGCTCCTTGAGTCGGGGCTCTACTCTCCAACAAGACCGTCTGCAGATGGCTTAACAGCACTGAACACCTTGGAGCCCAACGCCTCGGGAAGACACTTCTACTTCGACGAATGCCACGCACTGAGAGTTGCTCTGGAGCGTGAACTAAACGAGAAGCGGGCGCGTCTCGTGGCAGAGGCCCAGTTGAATGCTGCAAACACACGATCGCCACGGCAGGAACTCATTGCAATTCTCACTGGTCTCCGATCAGGGAGCGGTGCTGGCTCTGACGAGGTAGAAGCACTCTTCACTCTCTTCTTCAAGTCGGATATCCGCCGCCTCACACCCGTTGCTCTCCGCGAAGCCTTGCAAGTGTGTTTTGACAGTGACACGGTCAATGAAGATTTGAGGCGGATCTTCTTTGACACGTGGATACCACTTCTCGAGCCAGAGGACGCGACCGAAGTGCTTGTCCAGCTCGCAGCGCACCACGTGACCGCCTTTCAGAGATTCTTCCACGACGAGTTGGACGCCATGGACGCGCTGTTGATGAAGCCGCTTGCAGTACACGCACCCATCACGCCAGTGGCGAATCTCGCAAGGCGCAACAGCAAAACAGCGGCGGATCTGTCCGGTAGCATGTGTAGAAGAAGTCGACGGACTGCTTTACCCGTGTCGGACTCACTCGCATCGACAACGCTCTTCCACGCGCTGATCGAGCGTCATCCCGCACAGTTTGCGTCTGTGCTATGGGAGTCTCCATACCTCACAGCCCACGTCTTCCAGGTACGCGAATCGGTCGCTCGTTTTACTCAGGAGAGATCTAACTCTCAAGAGTTGATACAGGACTCCCAGCATCTCATTGCACGCATACTGGAGCACAACATCATTCTCGTATCACAAGTGCTCCAGCAACGGCCTGATGTGCTCACGACGCTGCTCAACCACACTCTCAAGGAGAACGCGGTACAAGACACAAGACTGTGGTCCGCTCTCGTTCTTGCCTTGTTCTGATACCCTTCATTCATGCTCAGATCGCCATTGAAGACTTTCTCCTGAACCACCCCAAGGCCTTCTGCGACTTGCTGCTCAACAAAGGACCCGCCGTCGCGGCGGCCATCAAGAGCTGCCCGCCCATCCTCGTCGATATTCTCCAGGGCAGTCGACCGACGCTCGCAAAAGTGCTCTTGTCGACGCCCGATCTTCTGTGCCAGCTCTTCAAGTCCACTCCGGATTTGCTGGCGCAGACACTTCGAGAAGATCCGACGATTCTGCCGCTAGCATTGTCTGTTGTGCCGCAGAGTCTCAGTGACGCACTGGAACGCCACCCCGAGTATTTCGTGGACGTCGCCCACCGCAAGCCAGCACTCGTGGCCAAGATGTTTGCCAAGCATCCCGATCTCTTGCTGGTACGTTGGCGATAGTCGCAATCACTTAATGGTTTACCGAACTCTATTGTGCCTAATAGGATCCGCTTGAAGCGAACCCGTCCGTGTTCTCGAACTTCCTCGTCTACCATCGCAAGATTCTTCCCGACTTTTCGAGTCCGACGTTTGACCCGTCGTTTTTCCAGTTTGAGCGGAAGCAGTTTGTGGACAGCGCGCAGCAAACAGAGAAGCGACTATGTAAGTACGACGGCAGGCTCCGCGTCCGCGAGCGGATCCAGTTCCAAGAGGAAGCCCAGGTCCACGCAGTACGTCGGTCACTGGCAAAGATGGCAGCGATGCCAGCGACGCCGAGTGCGAATGGCCGAGCGACTCCTGTCGCCGGTGGAAATGGCCGCACGACACCAGCGCTCCCGACCGAACGCCCTGTGATCAAAGAGTCCTCAGCCAGTAACAACGGCAGTCTGTTCGTGCCGTCGCCTGGCCATGTCGTGGGGGAGATTGCCCGACTCTATATCCAGAAACTCACGGCGGATGCGCTGCTCGATACCCGTGGGAGAAAGCGTCGCGCGCTCGTGGACTTTGTGCTGGATCTATACATTCAAGAGCTCGGCTTCAAGAGCAAGGCCCAGCAAAAGCTCACGATTTTGCTCGCGGGGGCCAAGCAGGCCGAGCAAGAGAGTCTGCGAATCAAGTGGTTCTTGCGGTTCATGAACGCGGGGAGTCTGTCCACGCCAACGGCTTTGCTGGTGTCCTCAGCCGAGACAGTTGACCTTGTGTGGACATACCATCCATTGGCATCGGCATTCTATCTGGCAACGATGCAGTTTCTCGTGGCGCTGCCCAACGAGGAGCTTCTGCAACGACTCGAAGAGGAGCTCACGCGGCCGTGCCTTGTCGGGTACACGCGAGTGAAGCTGTTTCTGGACGACCCGCTGATGACGCGGATGCTGCCGACCAAGGATCACAGGCAAATGCTCCTCACAGGCATCTGCGAGAAAGAGCAGTTGATCCACGTGGCCGCCGGTGAAAGTACCACGATGACAGCAAGGGCCAGCTCCGTGGCAGTGGCGTCGATGACCACCACTCTCCACTTGGAGGACGTGCTCGAATCATTAATGCTCGCGTGGATGCAGTACCAAGACAGGTGGGGATTTTGTGTCTTTTGCGGCTCCATAGGAGAGGCGTTGATCTCAAACGGTCTGGACTTCAACCCACCAGGATCCGAAGCGAGTGGACGACGCAGTTCCATCTCGTGAACCCCGACGGCAGCGGTGTCGTGCGCTTCAGCAGTGAGTTCAGTAACCCTCTCGCCTTCCAAAGGACTGTGACTGACTCAGGTCTTTTCTCTCTTTAATAGCTTTTGCCGATCTTATTCGAGCCAAGTTGCCGGCAGTAGAGGATCGTGGCATCGTCAAGATCTATCACCAATGTGGCGAGGAAAACGACCTAGGGGAATACTCCATCGCGGTGGTACGCCTATGCATCATCTACTCGTGGTCATTTCTCACGTCCGTTCTTATTTCCTACTATCTCGCCATGCTTTTACTATATGCTAGGATGATTTCTCGTTGGCGATGTCTATTGTGCAAGAGCAAGAAGCGATTCGCGACTACGCCGCACGACTCGGATCTAATGCTTCGAGTCGGCCGTGATCGTCCCTCGATCTCGTCTTGTCCACTTGGCTTGTGGCACTCGCCCGTACGACTGTCACCGCGATTGTCGCGGGTGGGCAATACCTCTTTCTCTCTAAGTTGGAACCTTTCGAGGTATGTTGGTCCCGTGCCATCACTCAGCCAAACGACGCTGGGAGGCTTGCTGCTTCCTGGAGCTGTCGTGATGGACGGCGCGCAGCTCCAGTTCGCGGAGCCCGTGCCGGTGCCGGTGGAAAAATGTTGAGTTCCCGGTTTTCGCCCAGTGCCGTAGCCACATCGTACGCCGACGGACGTTGTCGCGGATCAATGTGGAGAAGCTGCTTGATGATGACGCCAATGAGCGGCGGGATCACGATAAAGTTTTGGCACAGCAGACACGCCGTTTGGTCACACGTCTGGTCAATGTGCGTGAAGACCTCTTTGCGCCATCTTGGATTGGACGAGAGGTACGACGGGCCACCGCGAAACCCCCACACGATACACTGGACAAGCTACACGACATCCAAAGTGTAGTCAGCGTTTTTCTTTCCTTCTTCCCATCCCAGAAAAAAAAGGCAGGATACGTACAATGACTCCGGCCGACCACAGATCGGCCTTTGCGCCGTCGAATCCGGGCCGCGGCGGAGGCAATTTCGCGTGGGAACGCACTTCGGGGGCCACAAAAATGGGTTTGCACTTGATGCCGACGTAGCCTGCGCCGGCGATGCCTCGGTTGTCAACGATCTGGCTGCTGCCGAGGTCAATGATGCGCGGTACGAGCTCCTTGTCGATCGCGACATTGTAGATATCCAAGTCGAGATGGGCGACGTGGCTCGAGTGCACATACGTGAGCCCGCGCATGATGCCTTCAAAGATCTTGATACCTTCGCGCATCCACTCGTGGCCCGCACCGCGATACACGTAGCTCACGCACTCGAGCTTGGTCGGGCCTTCGCCGTGGCGCGCGACAAAATCCTGCAAGTGGGAAACCATGAGCGCGCGGATCTTCTTGTGGGCGTACGCGACGAGGCTGCCATTCGCCACAAACTCGGTCGCAATGTAGAGGTTATGGCCATCTTCGCCGTTTTCCCAGCGCACCATGTGCCGGTTCGTGAGCACGCCGTCGACGCCCTTGGGCTGGAGCTGCGCCATGACGCGGAGCTCGCTGTCAACGTCGTCTTTTTGAACTTCGACCTGGTGGCGGTCCATGACCTTGAGCGCGACGGCCGTTTGCTGCGTCGGGACATCGAGGTGGAAGTACGTGCCCGCGAGCACGACGCCGCAGCGGCAAATTGCGAGCGTCTTGTCTTTGCGGCGCAGCGCGATGATGCCCTTGCGGTCGTCCCACGGCAAGAAGACGGACGGCACGCACATGCGGTAGGGCTGGCCCTGCGCCGAGATCGCGGCGTGGACAAACTCCTCGAAGGCCGGCTCGCCCTGCTGCGCCTGGTAGTGGCTCATGGCATTGAGCACGTCCATCCGTCTTAGTGTCGCGTGGCAGTCGGCGCGCTCGTCGCTCGGTTTCTCTTTTTGTATGGGGAAAACTATAGGGCCGACGGAAACCTTCTCGCTGAGGGCGGGAAGAGAAGGGAACAAACCGAGGCCCGAGAGTGATGGTCGTGTAACCGAGCAGTAGTGACCGCATGAGATGTCGTTCAAGCGAGGTTTAAGTTTACTCAATTTATGACCAATCAGATGGAAGCTCACAGGTCAAGACAAAAACAAGAATGGCTCGCCAGGAGCTACGGCGGCTCGGCGTCGTACGAGTGGATCTACGGGCGACGCAAGCGCGACAGGAGGTTGGCGCTAGCTGTGGCGGGAAGCACGACACGCGGCTGGTACTGTACACGAATGAGTTGCAGTCACGCCATCGATACGTACGCGTGCAGCGACAGGAAGACTGGGCTACGGCCGAACTGCGTGCGAGCGTCGATGGAGCCAATTGGATCTCTGCGGGGTTGCTGGCGGCACTGGCGGTGGAAAGCGAATCGAAAGAACAACGCAATGAGCAAGATCACTTCATCCAAGTGGAGCTATTCACGGTAGAAGACCCAGTTGAGAAGGCCAAGTGCACGTGTTCGCCCGGCACAGTAACGAGTGTGCGTCTGCATTTTGTGAGCCGCGCACGGCCGAGTCGAACGGTCGTGGCCGCACTCGAGCGGGTCGTCTATACCGCTTTGCATCGCGAGCTCGTTTGGAGCGGCAAACGCAGTCGCATTTCGTGGCTCAACACGGCCGAGGTGGTCGAGTTCCATGAGGTCCAGCGTGGCTCAACTGGCCGTGGCTGCTGTGCAGATCTCGCATCCTGCTCGACCGAGACGCTCGTCTCGCTGAGCTTCCAGAATGACAAGCCTGCAGCAGGCGACGCACTCGCATCTGACAGCTTTTTGCCCGTCGAAGAGTACACACGCCGAGTGGAGGCGACAATGGGCGGCGTCGGCGGCCACGTGGCGCGCGTTCTCTCCGCCATGATTGCTCGCCTTAGTGTGACCTCTGCAATCTCATCATCTCGCCTGCCCGCATCTGTTGGCGCCATATTGAGTGGTCTGCCCGGCATTGGCAAGACGGCATTGGCCAAGGCTATTTGCGACAGCATCAGTGGTGTCCACGTCCGATTCCTCAATGCGACCGACGTGTTCCAAACCTACGTGGGCCATTCGGAAGCACAGCTCGTGAGGACGTTCGAGGAGCTCGCACAACACGCCCCCAGTATTCTCGTGGTGGATGGGCTCGAGGCCGTGGCAACATCTCGGCAAAGATTCCTGGACTCTGACAGCACGCTCGAGGTCGGCGTACTGGGCACGTTTGTGTCGTGTCTGGAAAACTTGAAAGCCTCTCGCGCTCGCGTGTTTGTGCTGGGCACGACCAGTCGCATCGATGACATCGATGCTGCCGTCTACTCGAATGGTCGGCTGGATGTTATCGTGAAGATGGAGCCGCCCTCGCAGAAGGAACGTCACGAGATCTTGGCCCGCGTGATGCGCGGCTGGGCGTTGGATCCGTCGGTTCCTGATCACATCACGAAACTCAGTGAATCCACCGGTGGGTTTGTCGGCGCTGATTTGCTCAGCATGTGCCAGAGCGCTCTCCAGTGTTGTCTCAACGATCCGACGCGTTCGGATCAACACGACCCGGTCATTGTGTTGCCACGCCATTTCGACGCGGCGCTCGCCAGCACCTACCCGTCGGTTCTCCAGGCACACCACGTATCACTTCGCAAACTGGAAGCCACAGCAAAGACAAGCACAAACCCTTTCCACGGCATCTACGGAGTCGACGAGGCGCTGCGAATGATCACAGTGTCGCTGCTGGAACCACTCCAGGACTGTCGGCGATTTCTTCAGTTCGGAACAGTGCCACCAAAGGGCATTCTGCTGACGGGTCCGCCAGGCTCGGGCAAGACCCATCTCGCAAATGTGGTTGCCGCAGAGCTTCGTCGGCAGGGATTGGCCTCGTTCATTTCGGTGCGCTGCACGGATCTGCTCACCAAGGTCGTTGGTGATACTGAGAAGGCACTGCGGGATCTCTTCGAGACCGCGCGCAGTGCCACGCCGTGCGTGATCTACTTTGACCAGATCGAGAGCATCGCGCCAGTGCGAGGATTCGATACCAGCACGGAACAAACGTTCGATCGCTTACTGAGCATGCTGCTCGTGGAGATGGATGGCTTCAGTACGTCAAGCGAGTCGCTTCGAAGCAGTGTCAATAGCGACGAGGCGCGCACAGCATTCTTGAAGCACCACGTCGTGATTCTCGCGTCGACGACCTCGAAGAAGCAACTGGATCCAGCGATTCTCCGACCTGGGTACGTGCCTTGGTTCTTGTTGTATAGTCTGTCTTGACTGATTAGGTGTTTTCGACAGTCGATTCGACATTCATATCGATCTGGATCTCCCGAATCGAGAGGCTCGTCAACGGATCTTTCGTGACGCTTTGCAGGACGTCCCCGTCGAGTATACCACGGACAGCGATCTGTCTTCGCCAGAACTACTCGCGGCTTTCGTGGCCGACCACACAGACGGATTCGCCGCGGGTGA
>JAADWA010000077.1:0-62821 GCA_023335935.1 Pythium phragmiticola
AAGTTTCCGTCCGTGATCGTGAGGGGCAATACGCGGCTCTGCATCGTGGAGGAAAATCCGGGCAACGACGTGGAGAGGACGTACGCGCGCTTGCGCCGCGGATGTGAAGTCGTCGCGGACGTGGAGAGCATGCCTGTCGTGTATGGCGTCGCGACGGATTTCCGTGGGTGGTACTTCGTGCGCAGCCGCGAGGAGACGATCCATAGCGTTTCTTATTCGCTGCCTTGTCTCGAATTGGAGGTGCTTCGCAAGATCAGCAGCATGCTCTACGGCATGCTGTGCAACGACGATGGCAGCGAGATCCTTACGGGCCCTTGAGCGACTCGGAGCTTTTATTGTTTTTCAATCCATTGGTTCTTATGGTTTCTTGAAGGCTTTCTGGTGCAGCCTGTATCAGCATGAGCGCTTCGGGAGCAGCCAAGAGCTCAACGTCATCGCATCTTCTGGGATTTTTGGATGTCACTATTTGGGTGATTACCGCGGGAAAGTGTCCCAGCGCCGGATGACGCACTGATCGTCATACTGCTGGTGATCACTTTCGTCCAATCAGCACACGTCATTTGAATATTGTTCTGTCGTATGCGGTACCATCCACTTAGATCCCTTGCCTTTCTTATTTTTCGATGGCTCAACGGTGGATTTCCAAGCACCATCCAGCGGATCTTCTCACTATTAGTCTGACAAACGTTCGACAAAACCAGATTCTTCCTTCCTCCCGCCGCCTTCATTCTCGACTTCCTCTGGCCGCCAGCTCCCTCGACCACCACCAGTGCATTCTCCATTCGCTGACGCCGTCGACCCGTAGTCACTTGTCAACGCGTCGTCATGACCTCACGCCGTCCAAACGAGAGGTCGCCGCTCTTGCAGGGAAACGGCCGCTCGTCAGCCGCCAACACAGCCGAGGCGCGCGATTCGAGCCCGCTCAGTCGGCTCTACCGCGCGCGATACGTGCTGATTCCGCTGCTTCTGGTCGCGATCGTGGGCATTCTCTGGATGTTTTCGTCTGGCGACGACCCCAACTCGCACGCGTACCGTGTCAAGCACCTGCGCGCGCCGATGGTCAACAGCAGCGCCTTCTCGGACGCGGAGTTGCTCACACTGGCGCCGCCGTTTGACGTGGCCGGCCATCCTATCCCGCCGCGTATGCTAAACCGCTCGGCGTTTGCGAATCGCGCGATCCCGACCAACCAGTTCTGGACGAATCTGCTCATCGGCGACGACCACGGACTCAACCTCGGCTCTGGACCCGTTACGCTCTCGCCCTTCACGGTGCGATGTCTACCCAAGCGCGTGGATATTTCTTATGGCGACTCGCGGCGCGTCGTCATGAGTGAGAACATCACCGAGTATTTCAACGCCGACGTGGCCTTGACTGGCTACAAGAGCTCTTCGAAATCCGGCGGATTACTGGGCGACGGCAATGCTACGTCTCGTGAGGTCGTGGCGTTTGACGCGCTGTCAGCGACCGTGCAGTACCGCTTTGACAATGCCTCGGAATCTGGCGACGCCCCCACGCAGTGGATGAACGCGCTGCTCGTGCGTGGCTCGCCGTACGTCACGGTCGAGTACGAGAACCTCGTGCCCGTGCTGGAATTCAATGCGACCGTCTACGCGATCAACAACGTCCCGGTCCAGGAGATCGCCGAGCCCGTCACGGCCACGGCGAGGCAGCAGTGGACCGCCGCGCGGTTTGAAATCGACGTGGGCGTCTACGGCGCGACGCAGGCCCTCGTGCGGCAGAAATGGATCGTCTACTTTGCGACCAATCGCACACTACAGCTGCAGCTCGCCAATGAAAAAGACTACCGCAGTTATAACCTCCGCGGCGAGCTCACAACGCCGACCAACATTCGCCTCGTGGACTCGGAAGCGTACACGGGCGCAGCTCGGCTCGCAATCGTGCCGGTCGTGGGGCAAAACGATACGATCGCTACTCTCGACAAGTATGCTGGTGTGTACCCCTTCGCGACAAGTGTTGAGACGGCCGTGGCAGACACCTCGGCGTTGGTCACGCTGAGCTGGTCGGGGAAGACGCTCGCTGGTGTGGAGATCTCAGACTCGCCCATGCTGCTGCTGGCGAATCCGCACCACGTTGCGTCCTTCAGCAAGACGCGTCAGCAAGACAAGGCGTTCCAAGTCCTCTCCCCGGGCTTTGGCCACCGCACGGTCAAGTCGTTCATGACGCCGGTCATAGGCAACTCGTGGGTGCTAGAAGATACGCTAGAGGACATTGGCTTTTACGGCCCCGCCAGTCAGATTGACACGCTCAAGACCAAGCCCAAGGTCGTGGACGCCATCGTCACAGCGGTCCACAATGACTCGAAGTACGAACCCGAGGCCCAAGATCCGTACTACTTTGGCAAGGAGATTGCCCGTCAGGCACGGCTCGTCTTGATCTCGGATCTCTTGGAGTCGGACAACAAGACCCGCGAGGCGTTGCTCGACAAGCTCGAAGACTGGGTTGGCCCCTGGCTCGTCGGCACGAACGAGGACCAGTTTGTCTATGACCAAGACTGGGGCGGGCTCTGCTCGCTCAATGGACTCAAGGGCGTCTTCTGGATGACCGACTTTGGCAACGGATGGTACAACGATCACGTACGTCTCTCTCTCTCTCTCACTCTTTGTGTGTACCTGTGTTGTTTTTCCTAACGTTCTGGGCGACTGTAGCACTTCCACTATGGCTACTTCTTGTATGCTCTCGCGGTCGTGGCCAAGTTTCGCCCTCACTTTGCCGAGACCCACAAGGCCGCGATGCTCGCGATCGTGCGCGACATTGCCAACCCCGATTCTACCGAGTGAGTCCGAGTCTCTTCTCTATCGTCTCTCTTTCTCTCTCCGTACTGACCGTGACTCGTTCTCTTCCTTCCTCAGCGGCTACTTTCCGTTAACGCGTCA
This sequence comes from Pythium phragmiticola, assembly GCA_023335935.1. NCBI lineage: Eukaryota > Oomycota > Peronosporomycetes > Pythiales > Pythiaceae > Pythium > Pythium phragmiticola. The sequence goes on from JAADWA010000077.1 coordinate 2,896, forward strand.
CTTCTCGTGGTTTGACGGCCACTCGTTTGCGAGCGGCGTGTATTTGCTCGACGGCGGCAAGTCGCAAGAGTCGGTCAGCGAGGCCATCAACGCCTACTACGGCGTCTATCTGCTGGGCCACGCACTCGCAATCCCGCAAGTCGAGCACATGGGCCGCGTGCTCATGGCCCTCGAGAGCCGCGCCGCGCAGACCTACTGGCAAATGCCCACGGACGCGACGATCTACGAACCGCTCTATGCGCAAAACAAAATGACGGGCCAGATCGCGGCGACCAAGGTCTCGTACACGACGTGGTTTGGACCTGAGATTGAGCACATCCATCTCATCAACATTATCCCGTTCACGCCGGCGACCGAGGCGTTTGTGAAGCCCGCATACGTGGGCGAAGAGTATCCCGTCATGGCCAATGAAGCGTTCGCACGCGAGGAGGATCCGATCGAGGACCGATGGAAAGGGTATGCGTATCTGGACCTCGCGATCTTGGACCCACAGCGCGCGTGGGAGTTGGTCCAGGGACTAGACTTCTTCGACGACGGCAGTTCGCGCGCCAACTCGCTCTTCTGGATCGCGACGCGGCCCAATGCCACGGCCGTGTTGGCTGGATAATAGTGTATGTGATTGTTTCATCCATCTCGCCCCATGCGAAGAGAAGGACATCAACTGTGTTGCATTTTGTGGATCTCTTCACAGAGGAGTGTTGGTGCTCTCGACAGAGCCAATCAATGTATTTTCCAGCTGAGAGGAAAACTCCTATTGGTGAACCAACTGCAGCTTCACCGTGACGGCAGAGCGAGAGGCGAGTCGCTTCTCAACCGTGAATATTTCGTTGATGACGCCCATGGAATCGCGTGTTCGTTTCAGAACAGTCTCAAACGAACCTGCAGGATGAAATGCAGGAAGCACGACATGCTAGAAAGGACGCGCCAATCGACTGACGCCATCCATTTTTCGATTCGAGATTCTCGTTTTTTTTGTCGCCACCAGCCTAGCTGGCAGCTGCGGCGCCTAACTGACTGGCAACGCCTAATGAGATCTTGCTGTGATTGGTGCATCTCGCGAATAGCTCTGCTGGCGACAAAACGTCCATCACTCTGCCGTTCCCCTCAGAAGTGGATACACCAAAAGGAGGTTGCGCGACGGTTGCAACAACTACAAAGATCGGATGCTGGGTTCACCACGTCCCAGCCGCCTTTCTTCAACTCCAGCAGCATTATCAGAATTGGGTGCATTCTACAAATTACACCATAACCGTAGGGGATAGTACCCATGCATACAACCTGTAATCACCCTGAATCATATTATACACCGTACTATGGTACACTCTGTCGCCATCCGCCACCATTCACTGTGTTTTACTCGAATACAGCGCTGTCGGTTGAAGCCGCAAATGATTTTCGTCACCTTCGTGCAACCTTATCATCCCATTCGTTTCCTGACCATGGAGAAAATCCTTCTCTCCCCTCACTTTCCCTTTGTCAAAGGTCTCGAGAAGGAACCAAGGAAAAGGACCCGCCACTGGAGAAAGGAAGGCCCCCCCTCCCTCCTTCTCTGCTCTCCTCTCTACATTGTCGCGCGCCGCCGCTCTCGCTGTGGGCACGCGCGGGCTGCTTTCCACGATGCTCGCGGTCGTGCTCGTCGCGCTCGTCTCGGTGCTCATCCCACTCTCGCTCTGTGTCGTGCCGTCGTTTGCGCGCTACACGGTCTTTCCGCTTCTCTCGGCGCTCATCCACCGCTTCACGTCGGCCTATGTGCTGCCCACGCTCCAGGTCGAGCTGCTCTTTGGCTCGTTTGATGTCCGCGGCAAGGCCACGCAGATCCGCGAGACGCTCAGCGGCATGACCGTGTCGCTCTTGCAGATTCGACTGCAGCCGGAATTCCTCAAGTCGCTCGCGCTCGCGAAGAAGGGCACAGCGCCCGTCGACGTGAGCGATGTCATGATCAAGGAAGTGTCGCTCCACGTCGGCAAGCCGTGGCGCGTGGTCATTGACATTAACAATGTGGACGTCCACGTGCACATGATCAACCCGAACGCCGCTGCACTCGTCGACGTCAAGGACGCGCTCGCAATGAAGCTTGGTGAAGCGGCGTTGTGGGTCACGCGCTTTGCCGGCCAGAAAATCAAAGAAGACGGGTTTGCGCAGGCGGCCGCACTGCCCGAAGACCAGCGCGTGTTCGGCTTCAAGGACCGCATCATGCAGCTCGTGGTCGCGCAGATTGATATCCAAGTGCGTGCGGTCAACGTCGTCGTCGACGCGCCGTCCAAGCAGGCGACCCCTACGCAAAAGGACACGCGCATCCGCCTTGGAGTCTCGGAATTGGAAGTGTACTCGACCATCGTACACGAAGATTTGGACCAAGGACGCGAGTTGATTCTCACGTCACCGGACATTCGCGAGTCCCACCAGATTCGCATCGAGGAGTTTTCCGTGACGATTGGTGACGCTCTGGAAGAGTGGAAACAGAGTGTGCCGCCGCAGGGAGATAAAGAGGTCAAGAAGGGGATCGTAACGCTACTCAGTGTGCCGTCACTTGAGTTGAATTTGGTCGTGCCGCCCATGGCTCGGTTGCTGAATCTCGTGCCCAACTATGCGCCAATCCCATTGGAGAAGCGGATCGCCAGTGTGCAGCTTTTGCTTCCTGTGAGCAACGCCATCACGCTCGAAAAGGCGGCGCTCGTTCGCGTCCTGCAGGACGCATTTGTGCCGTACTCTGACTACCAGGTCGTGCTCCAGCATGCTCGCACTGTCGAGGCCGAACAGGTCGCTCAGAACGCGGCGACCGAGGAAGACATTGCTTTTTACCTGGACGCTTTCAAGAAGGTTGAGACCGACACCAAGTTGGCGGCCGCCGAGAAGTCGACGCTTCAAGAAAAGCTCCTGCTCGTTGAGGCCAAGCTTACGCTGAACGAAGTGATCAAACTGCGCATGAAGAGTCTGGGATTGGATGTGTACTTCCGCGGCGCCGACGCTGTTGGCACTATCGGGTTGGCAGAATGCATTGCGCTGGGCAATGATCTCAATGTCAAGCCCGAGAATATCATGTTTGAGAAGATGGCGATCGCGCTGCGGCTCGAGTCGTTTGCGATCGCGTTCCAGGAGCAGCGTCGCACTGTCGCTGAGTTTTCGCTGTCAGCGTTTGGAGTCAATCTCAACCAGTTTACGCTGGCCCACGGCGACGAGAAGTTGCTTCGCGACATCGAGGTCTCACTCGAGCAAGTGGTCTTTGGCGTGCTGCCGCCAGTCGTGTCGACCGTGGGGCCGGTGGAGTCCCCTGTGTCGAAGATTCTGTATGCAGACTTCACGCGCGTGACGACCGTTCAAGATCCCTCGGTGCGCCCACTACAGATCACGGCCAACGTCAAGCAATTCGAATCGGGCAAGCAAATTGTGGAGGCTGGACTGCGTGGCGTTCAGATTGTCGCGGCCGCGCATGAACTGCAGACATTTTTGCTGTATGTGGACCGTCTCAGCACGGACACGGGCCAGGCCATGGCCGGGGCCAAGCCTATGCCGACGCTACCGCCGATCGAAGCTACACCTGCGTCTCCGTCTCCTCCATCGACATCGAGCTCTGCTCCGTCTGTCCAGCCTGCTGATTTGGCACCATTCGCTCTTCTCGGTGGAATGGCCATGGATGTGGACCTAGTCGTGGACGGTTGTCGGATTCTGCTCTTGCCGTCAATGTCGTACGAAGACGGTGTGATCGCCGAGATTGACTACGAGAGTGCAGTTGAACACTCGACACGCCATGGTATGGGCAAGAGCCGCATCGAGATTCCAATTGGTCTCCATCTTGTGGTCGCCTCTTCCAAGCAAAAAGAACTCGTGACCATGGACGTCACCAAGCTTGGGCTCATTGCGCGGTACCTCGACGGTGTGGCCTCAGAAGAAGATGACACCGACTACCTGCTCGCGCCGGCGAACTTTTCGTTTAGCCACGCTCTTGAAGCCGACCCGGCTGATCCGCTCATCAACATCCAAAAGCTCTGCGTCACTGTCCCAGATCTAGTCATGTCATTCTCTGATTTGAGCTTGACACTGGTCTCTTCGTGCACGGGTGCACTCGGCGGCATCCAAACCACGACACCGGAGCGTGCGCAGCAGCGATTGGAGACGAAGTTGCAGCAGGAGGGACAGCGTCAGCAGGCTGAGATCGACGCCGTTGTCGAGCGGATCCGCCGCATGTTTGATGAGATTGACGTCGACAAGAACGGCCACATCGAACTGGGCGAGTTGCTCGTGCTATTGCGCCGCGCCAAGGTAGCTGACTCGCTCTTGGAGCGTGAGCTTGAGCACTTTGTGCGCGTGCTGTTCAAGGAGATTGATCGTGACGGCAACGGGTATATCGACTTCGACGAGCTGCGCCTGTACTTGCGTCAAGGTTTGGTGAATGGCGAATCCGTAGCGGATACGAGTGGCAGCGGTGAATTGGAAGGCTCGCTCAACTTGCGTGGCGGCGAGTATGCAACTCTCGACGAGTTTGAGAAGCTCAGTGGTGGCGTCAAACCGGCGAGCCACACGCAAATGGAAGAGATCGTCAAGCAGCCGTTTTTCGGCGGACGATTCTTCGATTTTTACGAGAGCGAGACCCACGCGACCAAGACGTCTCTTAACGGCCAGCGTGCGATTGACGTCCAGAAGAAAGTCATTCGTCTGCTGGGCAACTACGAGGCGGCCGAGTTGTGCTGGAACCTGTTGATCAACCCAGCGCTGCCTAGTGGCGAGCAGGCGGAGTGGATCATGCAATCATCGATGTACTGTGGTGGCGTCAGTGAATACCAGAGTGCGGCAAAGGTAATCACGCGCCAAAAGACCGACACGATCTTCGCGTCCGCGTTGCGGGGTGCCGAAGAAAAACTGTTGAAGGTTCAAGCTTCGGGCCCCGTTGTCAAGAAGACCCTCAAATTGACGACAGATCTTAAGCTCGGTAACTTGCGGCTTGTGCTGACCGACCCGGAACTTCCCGTGCAGCACAGCCGTGGCTTTTTCGCGATTCAGCACGTCAAACTCTCGGTTGACATGCATGCCCGCGACATTGGCGTGCTGGGTCCTGTCGACTGGTCAGCCATCGCGACCTCTGATGCGTCTGATTGGACCGCTCTCTTTGGTGTTCGCATCCAGGCCATGAGCTACACGGATATGGGCAACGCCATGGAAGATATCATTGAGCCGTGGGAATTGGTCGCTGCCGTGTCGTCTTCATTTGAAGAGAATGGCGTGGCCGTGCTAGTGGAAGCCGAGAAGCGGTTCCAGATCAACGTCACGCCTGGTTTGCTCAATATGTACCGCGCACTGAACGATGTGCTGGCTGGTAACCAGACCCAGGCGTCGTGGAAAAAGCACAAGGATGCGTTCCGTTCGAGCTTGGTTGCCAGTACCCACGAGAACGACGAATGTATGCTGGAGAACTCGACGGGCTGCAATTTGGTTATCGTGATCGGAGACCAACGCGTCGAAGTGGCTGCAGACCAGCGCACGTTCACAAAGCTGCAGTTGGCGGCTGATGGAACGACAACGATTGATGCGGTGGAATTGACGGCGTGGGGCCACACCAAGGAGGCCACTGTCTTGCCATCGTTTGGTGTCAAGAGCGTGCGCATTGCGAACGACTCGACTCCAGACGTCGAGCTTTTTGTGTCTGCGTACTGCCGCTTGGAAGATCAGCGCCGTCAGCGCATCGTGTTCAAGTCGAACGTGTTTGTGTGCAACCACAGCGCGCAGAACTATGAGCTCAAGTACATGACCATTGGCACGCAAGAGAGACCGTCGGTGACGTCGGATGTGATCCATTTGAGCCCGAGCGAACGCACGGCGCTGCCGTTGTCGGTACTCATGGGCATCACGGAGATTTACGCGCGTCCCGCACATTTCAGCGACTGGATCGTCAAGGCTACGCTCAACGATGACTTGGTAACGAGTGCTGCGGCCGTGCAAGATATTGAAGAGTACGAAAAGTCCATGAATGCGAAGCTGCAGCAGCGCCGCGGCGCAATCGTTTATGGCGTCACGCAAGAAAACAACTCCAAGTTCATCAAGCAATTGTCGCCCGGTGTGCTTTTGCGACGCTGGCATTTGCGATCGACTTTCGAATGGGAGATGTCGGTACTACCGCCGTTTGTCGTGCGCAACTCGTTGCCGTACAAGATTGAGTATCGCTTTGTTGAGTACAAGGTCAAGTCCGGCAACGTGAATGCGGATTTCGCTGCCATTGAGGCGTCTCTCAAGGCCAACGACGACCAGCTCGCCTCGAATGTGATTAGTGGCACAGTATCGTCGGGTCACGATGCCGAGATTACTGGCATCTCGTGTTTCTCTCCGGGCTACCTCTGCGTCCGCCTCGTGAGCAAGACCAATGACGCGGGTGTCCGTGCCAAGTCGGCGTGGTCCAAGCCGTTGTTGATGGCGATTCACTCAACCATCGAACAATTTACGATTGCCCGTGAGACTGTGGTTCTTGAAGAAGGAATTGAGTTCTCGCTCGATCGCTTGACGGCAGCGAATCTGCCGCGCCTCGTTCGTCTGTCGTGCCCGTACTGGGTTGTCAACAATACGTCCATGGAGTTTTCCATTGCCTCTGCCGCTCCGGGTGCCAAGATCAACTCGCTCGAGGCCATGAATGCGGCGTCGATCAAGGAATTCATGTACCCGCGCATGACGTCGTTGGAGCATGACCGCGTTAGTATCAAGCCCATTGGGATGAGTGGGAAGCGCCCGTTGGGATGGACCGCACTGGGTAAAGTACCAGCATCGGCGTACTCGCCGAACGAAGTGGCGGACGGTGCTCTACAGGCGGCAATGTGGTCGGAACCCATGAACTCGACGACCGTTAATACCGTGGGCGAACTGTCATGTGGACCCAGTGTGTTTGGCGTCAAGATTGAAGGTCTCTACGGATCGTTTGAGCAGAGCATTGCGTTGACGATCAGCCCGCGATTCTACCTGCAAAACCGATTGAAGGAGAAGATTTTTGTGCAGGCTTTTGCCAGTGGCGAAGCTGCCGATAGTGCCGACAATCTGTTCCGCACCAAGCGGTCTCCTGAAGAAGCCAAGGCCGCGACGTGGTCGATTTTGAATGGCGAAACCACCCCCATGTACCACTTTTTCCCGCTCAAGAAGGGTGAGACCGTGACGAGCCAAAGCCAAAAGTATATGGCGCTCTCGTTTGAAGATGCGATGGGAGAAACGTGGTCCCACGTGATCCCGGTCAGCACAGCTGGTGACTCGTACATTCAGCTCTACTCCAAGACCCGTGACCGGCATATTATCTGCTTGGCGAGCGTGCAGGTTATTGACATGTACGTGTACGTGATCCTCAGTGATACGTCGGGCTCACCGCCGTACCGCATCGAGAACTTCACGCCGTTCCAGATTGAGTGTAGCCAGATCTTTGAAGAATCGTCTCTCTTCCGGGCGGCGGCCACGGATTCCAAGCGGTCAGTCAAGCATGGCGATTGGTACGCTTTCGCGTGGAGTAATTCGCTCGCGAAGGCGCACAAGATGCAATTCCGTCTGGTACATCCGGATGGCCGAACCAAGGAGAAGAAATACGACATCGACGTCGTTGGGTATCACGACTCGATCGTGCTGGACAAGGCCAAGGCTGCGGACGGCAACATGAGTGACCGCATTGAGGTTATTGTCCAGACCGTTGTTGACGAAGGCACGCGCGTGCTCAAGTTCCTCAGCAAGGAGCTCGAGATGCAGCGCCTCGAGAACCAAGATGCCCAATTTGAACAGGAGTTCGAACAGCGCAAGATGACGTTTGCGTCGTCGTTTGATGTTCGGATTGCCGGACTTGGTCTCTCACTGTTTGATACGCTGCCGCAAGAAGTATTCTTCCTCTCCGTTGACGTGGTCCAGATTCAAAAGCTGCCGGGCTCATTGAAGTGGGACCTCTCGATCTTCCACAGCCAGATCGACAACATGCTGCCGAATGCGAAGTTCCCCGTGATCCTCAATCCACTCGATTCCGGATTCAGTGACAAGACGGCCGGCAAACCACCCAAGCCGCTTTTGAGTTTGGTGTTGGACGCGGACCTCGCAGCCAAGGTTGGCATTTACAAGATGTTCGAGTTCGAGCTCCACAGCCTGGGACTCAAGGTGGACCTCGACTATATCGTGAACCTCGTCAAGCTCGTGGAACCGTTCTTGGCGTCGGACGCGGCCATGCTCAACGCGTCTCTCCAAACGCTCGATCGCGTGCTGAAACGACAAGTTCCTCCAGTGCCTGCCGCGGAACTCACGGCGGATGGCAATATCCGCCACAACGTGCTCTACTTTGACATGCTCCGAATCGGTGCTCTCTCGGTCGACCTAGAATACTCGATCACCCGCAGGGACATTGTCTCGAACGCTGGCGGAGGCAACTCGGTCATCTTCGGTCTCATCACGCAGGTCGTGGGTCTCGTGGGTTCCAACTTGAGCGGCTCACCGACGCTGTCGTTCAGTGAGATTGTGATCCAGCGGTGCTTTTCGACCAAGGACCGTCTTCAGAGTCAACTGATTCAGAACTTTGTGCGCCAGGCCGTGATGCAGGCGTACCGACTTATTGGCAGCGCCGATATCATTGGTGATCCGATTGGCTTGGTGGAAGATTTGGGCTCGGGCGTGGTTGAGTTTTTCAAGATCACCAAGGGTGAATTAATGGGCGACTCACAGACGCGTGGCGAGGGCGTCAAGGTACTCGGCAAGACGGTCGCCCAGACGGGTGCGTCCACATTGGCCAAGTTCACGGGCTCGCTGGACAAGTTTGTGGGCGACTTTGCTGAGGAGGACGAGTCGGCAGCCACTGGCGGTGGGGAAGAGAAGGCGGAGTCTTCGTCGATTGGAGGCGGCGGGTTGAAATTCGCCAAGGATCTGGGCAAGGGCTTTACGGGCATTTTCACCAAGCCCGTTGAAGGGGCGAGGAAGGGCGGCGTGGCGGGTCTGTTGTCTGGCACGGTTCAGGGCATTGCCGGTCCGGGCGTGGTGCTGCTCAAGCAGATCACGTCGACGTCGCACAACATTGCGCTGGGCGTGCAGTCGACCGTGGTGGATCGGTCGGTGTTTGGTGGGCGGCGTCGCCTCGCCAAGAAGGTGGACGGCAACCGCGTCGTGGCCGACTTTGACGAGCAGCACTACCGCCCGACGCGGCTCTTGCTCGAAGTCGTGAGTGCGCAGGGCCTCATGGCCGGTGACTCGTGCGATCCCATGTGCGTCGTGCGGGTCGACGAGAAGCCCGTCTTGTCGACGCACGTGTTGTACAACACTTTGAACCCCGTGTGGCAAGAGAAGACGCAGATCGAGCTCACGGGCGCGGAGCAAGAGGTCATGTTTGTGGTCAAGGACTCGTACGGTGGCACGGTCGCGAGCACGATCGGCAAGTGTGCCGTATCGATGGACGAACTGCAGGACGATTTCCGTCCGCCGCAGTTTTCCTCGAGCCTCGCGCAGTGGGTCCGTACGGGAGTCAAGCCCGAAGAGACCAAGAAGAATGTGAGCAATGTGGTCAAGGAGAAGGAGTACACGCTCTTCATGAAGAACGAGGCCGCCAAGGGCCCCGGCGCGCTGCTCGGACTCGGCGGCGGTTCCATGAAGGTCAAGCTCTCGGCCGACGACGTGCAAGTGCTCGTGACGGTGGCGTCGCTGCGCGATCTCCAGCTGGCGAGCGCGAGCGGCGGCATGCTCGGACTTGGCGGTCTCGTGGGCAGTAGTACGCCCAGCATTTCGCCCCTCGTGTCTGTCCACTTGGGCAAGCACACGCAGCGCACACACGTAGGCAAGGTCACGATGGCTGCCAACCACAAGGCCCAGGCGCAGTGGAACGAGTCGTTTACGTTTACAGTGATCAAGAAGGAGATGCAGGACGGCGTGCCACCGGCCGTGCTGTTGTCGCTCAAGGACAAGGGCATGGTCAAGGATGCGACGCTGGGCTTTGCCAACCTGCCGCTGACGCTGACGCCCTCGAAGGCGCCGGTGGAACAAGAGGTGCCCGTGTATGCCAACAAGGAGGGCAGCGGCGAGCCCATTGGTTATCTGAAGCTCAAGCTCGAAGTGATGGGCGCGACCGCGACCACCGCAGCCACGGGGGTGCCCGGCACGCCCAAGTCGACGGCCGGAGGAGACATGCCCAAGGCCGGGAGCCAGCGTGAGGCGACGTTCAAGCTCGACGCGGAGGCGGTCAAGGCCGGCAAGATCCGCGTCGCGTGTGAGTTCGTCTAAGCCAGGCAGAGCAACAAAACGAGGGGCTTCTTACAACCAGCCTCTGGCTCTAGGGTTCACTTGTACTACGTGGTAATGCTAAGGTACTGTCCGAGTTTTTTGTTGTTCGTTTCGAGCGTCGGTCGACTCAAAATCGCGACCTCAGGACGCTGCCAATTGGCATGCTACTGGAGTGGGAGTCTTTAGACAGAGAGCGAGAGACTGTGGCGCACAGCAGAGCATCTACTGGATAATTAATCGATCGATCAGAGAATTGTAGTCATTGGAAATGTCATTGCGAGCTCCCCAAAAGGTTTTCTTCCTCATATCGATTTGAGTAGTAGAAATAAGACGGTCCGAATAAGATGTCACTGCACTTAAGACCGACGCGTCCATGGGGAGGGAAGCGCGCCAGTGAGTTAGCGAGTGGGTCGTTCTAGCAACGTGAAAAATTGGACATCGACCACGAGAGAAGGGTCAAGCACAGAGTGTGCGTTGCAATAGGAATCATACACGACAGGAGAGATTCTGTCGGCGCCACTCGTCGCGGTCGACGCGGTGCACTCCACAGCGAACCGCGTGACTCAGTGAGACGCGACGAGCAGGCCGCCCCCACAAAAAGAGAGTCGCTCTGCGCTACAGACTATACCCATCCACACACCATCGACAAGAGCGGACGGGCTGTTGGTGAGCGACAAATGGAGCTATTGATACAATAGGATGCGCGACGACGGCGCAAGCTGCGAACTGACAGAGAGATTGGAGGAGCTCTTCACTCTTCAAATGACTGGTGGAGGACGGGAAACGGTTGTCATGTTGGGTTTCGTAAAATGAGGTTTATACTGTAGTAATTACCCCATATGACTACAACTGTGATATATTGTTTTTAAATGGCTACTACTGTAATTCTTCGGTTTTCGGAACCCACCCGTTGCGAAACGCTTCGATCCTTTTGGTCTCAGCATGCATGGCCACTCCGCATTGACCGCCGGTGCTGTTCGTTGCGTCCTCTCTCCGCTGCCTCCTCCTCTTATCTCCTCCTCTGCACGACGTCCGCCATTCCGCTGCCTCGCTCTTCTCCGCTTCGCTGCATGACTGTCGCCGCTGACTCTCCTCCCAGTCCCCCAATATGACCAAGTCGCTCGCCGTGCGCACGCGCTTCGACTCGCGTGACGCGCACGACTGTGCGCTCCACCTCGTGCCGCCGTCGTCAGCGGACCGCTCGCCGCTCAAGAGCTGGCGCAATCTGCCGCTGCCGTCGCCGAACCACGACCCGCGCGAGTACCACACGCTGCTCGACAGCGAGTCGGACTACGTCGACGACCGATCGGATCGTAGCGACGCCAGTGACGCGGAGAGTGGAGGGTTGTGGCCTGACGACAGCGGTCGCCGCCGCCGCACCAAGCCGCGCACGATCAACTACCTCACGCTGGGCTTCATTGCGTACTTTGCCGTGGCCGCTGGACCGTTTGGCGTCGAGGACGCCGTGCGCGCTGCTGGGCCGTACCCCGTCCTGATCGCCGTTGTTGTCTTGCCATTCACATGGGGGCTCCCACAGGCGCTCATGGTAAGCGTCTTATTCCTCTATACGAATGGAGACGAGGGGAAACTGACTATGTATTGCTGTAGACGGCCGAGCTGAGTACGATGATTGATGAGAACGGCGGGTACATTCTCTGGGTGCGGCGCGGGCTTGGCGAGTTTGCTGGCTGGGTCAACGCGTTCAATTCGATTGCCAGCAACGTCTGCGATCTGCCGACGTACCCCGTGCTCTTCTGCAGGTACAGCAAACACACATTCTCGCTAGGATCTGCATCTCATGTCGTACTGTATCATTGCGACGACTGTAGTTATATCGAAGCCTTTCTCGCGTCCGGCTTTGGGATCACCATGACGAGCGCCCACCGCTGGTTGGTCAAAGGGCTCGCGCTGCTGCTCGTGTTTAGCGCCAACGCCGTGGGCATGCGCCTCGTCGCCCTGGCGTCGGTCGCCATGTCGCTGTTCGTGCTCGCGCCGTTTGTACTCGAGCCCTTGTCCATTGAGGCGTTCAATGTCGCGACCTGGGGCCAAGTTGCACCGCAAATCGACTGGTCGCTCTTTCTCTCGACGATCCTGTGGAACTACCAAGGCTGGGACTCGCTCGGGTGTGTCGCGGGCGAAGTCAAGGACGGCGGTCGCACGTACCCCATCGCGATTGGCATTGCGATGCTCTTGATCACGATCAACTATGCGTTCCCCGTCGCGGCTGGTATCCTGATTGAACCGGACTTCTCACAATGGCACGAAGGGATGCTCGAGACGATCGCCATGCGTGTGGGGAGATGGCTCGGCGTCTGGGTCGGCGCAGCGGCTGTGATCGCGACGCTCGGCGAGTTCAACGTCGTCATGGCCTGCAGTTCACGCGCGCTGTGGGCCACAGCCGACTACAAGATGCTGCCAAGCTGCTTGGCGATCGAGTGGCAGCGGTTCGGCACGCCGATCGCAGCGATCCTCTTTCAAACGCTCACGACCGCTATACTCATGAGCTTCTCCTTCGAGTTCTTGGTCGTGTTGGATACATTCTTCAACAAGTACGTGTATCCCCCTGCAGAGGATATGTGGGCCAATAACTGACGTGGGTCTGGTATACTTACGACAGCACGTCGCTGCTGCTCGAGTTCTTTGCGTTCTTGCGGCTCAAGTACGTGGAGAAGAACACGGAGCGCCCGTTCACCGTGCCCGGTGGAAACGCTGGTGCGTGGGCCATCACGATCCCCAAGATCGTCGTGCTCTCGGGCGTACTGCTCGCACAGAGCAAGCGCGTGTGGCTCTTTTGTGGGTCGTTCAACGTGGCCATGATGGCCGCGTACGTCGTGTGGAAACGCTTCCAGCCGAGCGCCAAACCGCGCCTCCGCCAAAGCGCCGTCACCTCGTACGGATCAGCGAAGCACTAGAGGAGCAGGAAACATACTCGCCTATGAATCGCCAAGCGTGGATTCCACAGCGCATAACGGAATGGGATCGTTCCTATCTTCGCAATCGCATCTTTGTCTCCTTTGCTTGAGCTCCTCTGCTGCCTCAGATGGATACATTACCCCTCTAGAGTGCCATCTGATCCTCTTCGCGAAGTCGCACGTGGCTGGCCAGTCTCTCGCACTGCGGTGCCACACACACGCAAACGCTTGGAAGGCACTTGGACGGTTGCGCAGTGCGTGCATTGCGCAGTGTGTCACCAACACTCCTCCTCCTCCTCCTACCGTACGCAGCGATCTTCTGGTCGGGCGGGTTCGTCTGGCGCTTGGGTCGTGCTGCAGTGCGCACGTGCGGACCGGGCCTCGCGTCCGCTCCGCTCGGCGTGAAGTGGCGTCCGCCAACGTGTGGTGCGCGTGTGAGCGGACCACGCCGCTTCCTCTCTGACTGGACGCTGGGTGGCTGACTGCGTTGTGGAGCTTCGTGCGTGGGGGTGAAGAGAGACTTGTGGAGAAGGGGAGACGCTTGGTGGTGGTTGCCTTTCGTGGATCGATGGGATCGACGGATGGCAAGAGACGCCCGCGTTGCAGTGGAAGAGATGTTTATGGGGTTTCATTGTCTCCAGATTATAAAAAAAAAATCAAAAAGCTAAGGAGTTCCATTGTGGCGACCGTGCCCGCTCGACGGCGTTTCCGCACCTGCCTTGTACGCGACACAACGTGGAGGGTAGACTACCTCTTGTCCAGTGGGCGAGTCCTCTACGGCTCGTCAAGGATCGTGGTCTTGACGATGCGCGACGTGACCACGTACGGGTCCATGTTCGAGGCCGGGCGGCGGTCCTCAAAGTAGCCCTTGCCATCGGCCTCGGCCGAGCGCGGGATGCGCACGCTGGCACCACGGTTGGCCACGCCGTACGAGAAGCTCTCGATCGACGCCGTCTCGTGGCGGCCCGTGAGGCGGCGCTCGTTGCCCTCTCCGTACGCGGCAATGTGCACCTTGTGCTTGAGCGCGAGCTTCTCAATGGCCTCAATGATCTTGGCCATGCCGCCGTCTTCGCGCATGGCCTTTGTCGAGTAGTTGGTGTGGCACCCGGCGCCGTTCCAGTCGCCCGGGATCGGCTTGGGGTCAAACGACACGTTCACGCCAAAGTCCTCGCACACGCGAAGCAGCAAGTACCGCGAGATCCACATGTGGTCGCCCGACTCAATGCCCGTGCACGGACCGACCTGGTACTCCCACTGGCCGGGCATGACCTCGGCGTTGACCCCGGAAATGTTGACACCGGCAAAGACACAGGCCTTGTAGTGCGCGTCCACAATGAGACGGCCAAACGCCGAGTGGGCACCGGCGCCGCAGTAGTACGGGCCCTGCGGACCAGGGTACCCGCCCTTGGGCCAGCCGTACGGCGTCGTGCCATCGGTCTCAAAGAGCGTATACTCTTGCTCAATGCCAAACCACGGCTCGTGGGCCTTGGCAGCCTCCATGACACGGGCGGCGTCGGCGCGCGTGTTGTTGGCGATGGGCGTCATGTCGGGCTTGAGGCAGTCGCACAGCACGAGGATGTTCTTACCGCCGCGGAACGGGTCCTTGAAGATGGCGGCCGGACGGAGAAGCACCTCCGAGTCCTCGCCAGGCGCCTGGCCCGTGGACGAGCCGTCAAAGTTCCAGATGGGAAGCTCGGCCACGGACGACGGCACCTTGGTGAGCGTCTTGGTCTTGCAACGCAGGTCCTGGCCCGAGCCGCCGATCCAGACGTACTCGGCGAGCACGACGTTGTCGGGCTGCGGCAGCGCCATGTAGCGGTCGTAAACGGCACGGTCGAGCTTGCTCATGGTGGCGAGAGGAGGAGGAGAAGAAAGGAAGAGAGGACTTGAGGAGGAGGCTTCAAATTCCGCAATGGCAGAATGGGACTGCGGAGCCGGTGGTGGAGCTGCTGGAGGAAAGATCGGCGGGGCACCAAACCTCAGTTTCCACTTCATCGGGTACATGGGTTTGGGTGAGAAAGAACGATGCGCATTCGAACCCGTCCGCTGTGCGTGGGCGGACGTAGCCCTACCCCGTCCGCTGAGAACCGTTCTGTGACCAAAGACAGAAAACAAAGTGTTTTAAACACTCATAGTGAGAACAAGTGAAAAATGGCGAGGAGAGTATGCTTCAAGCAAGTTGCATCGAGTAGGTTGAGTGGGGTGTGTGATTGATGCGCATACAGTACACCTATCGCGAAGAAAACGGGGAGCTGAACCTTCGAGCTAGTGTGAAGAGTGGAAAGTGGAGAACAGGAAAGTGACCTCTCCCCGGATAGACGATGGTTTGCTGGGTGGCTGACACTGCGTCACACATCCCATCAGCACACCGTCTGTGACAGCTTACTACGCCTTCGATCTCAGCGAAGGCTGTGTGAGCCAGCAGATCGGGTCAGCAATACTGTTCTGTGTTCGATGTCTTCCTGACACTGAAGCAAAAGGTGCTTTGCCTCCCAGTGTTGGGGGTCTCAGGTTCGGAATCCCGATGCCAGTCGCCAGAGGATTCTGTCTTGAGGTGGGGGGGAGGAGCCAACTTCACTTGCGTGGACCAAAGAACAGAACAGCAGTCCCGCACTTCAGAAAAACGTTTCGTTCTTCAGGAAGTGTTTCAGAAAACTCCCAAAAAGCATGTCTGGCTCGAACTTCAGCTTTCACCTGAAGCGAATGTGAGATAAGCTCCTCTGTAAAAACATAACCGCTTTATAGTAAAATGGATGCACATCCTGCCTCCTCTGGAATACTTTGCTCTGATTGGTCGTGACCCGCTCCGCGTCACTGCGCGACAAAAGTAATGCAGCCGTTTGCCCAACCAAATGATGATGGACGCCCAACGGCGGAGCAGTTCCGCTCCGGAAGTTTCGGACCTGAACCGAGCGGAGCAGTCCGCTCAGCGGACGGAGGGGATGCGCAGTCCTCCCACCAAACACGCGGGGTCCGCCATTGAGTTCGGACGGGTGTTGGCCATCACAGTTGGGGAGGGAACTCCCTCACGGAACCATTCCTGGTTGCCTTCAGCAGTACCGAGTGAAAAAGACGGCAATTGGCCCATGTATACACGTCTTGGGGCGGCTTTTGGTGGAGAACACATCCGAGGAGGGGATGAGAGCGTCCGCTGAGGTCCCACATCTTTTGCGGACATGAACTCAAGCGCTGGCTCGCCTGTCAACCACGCCTCTTCATGAAGTATGCGCAAGCTCTCAAAAAGAGACATACAGTGTACCCATGCAGCTTCTGTACCGATATAACGCGAGCAGGATCCACGAATCTCGTCACAGATACGGTAAACTCTTAATTCTGCCCTGTGACGATATGAACGGAGCTGTTCGGGTCATTTGTGTACCCATCTGTGATTTACACCAAGCACCATTCACGTGATTGGTTATAAAGCCAATATCGACCAATTATGAGCCAATCATAGGTAAAAATGCACTCTATCATCGAAAGACAGTGCGGTCACATCTCCTACTCATTCTCGACGGTGGTGCTTCGACTCTTTCTTCTCTCCATTGCTGGACTTGTGCTTGCTCTTCTTGGATCGCTTTCGGTCTCGGCTGCGGTCGTTGTCGCTGGCAGAGGACGCGTCGCTCTCATCGCCGCTGTCGCTGGATGACGAACTACGGCGGTGCTTGCGCTTGCGAGAGCTCTCTCTCTCCTTGCGCCGGGAAGATGTTGATCCCGATTCAGGGCGACTGGACGAGCTCTTTTTCTTTTTCTTGGATTTCTTCGAGCGCTTCTTCCTGCGACGATCCTCATCCGACTCGCTTTCGCTGCTGCTGCTCTCGCTGGACGAGCCCAGGCCATTGTTAATCGCTGCAAACGCCTGTGGATTCAGTCCGCTGGCTGCACCGCTAATTTCATGCTTTTTTCTGGAGGACCGCTTCTTGGACGACTTTTTAATCGACTTTTCTCGCTTGGCGTCGAGCCGCTGGCGGAACTCCTCGGTCTCAGCCTTGGACGCATCCATCGACGCCTCAGCCTTTAGCTTCTGCAACTTGGCACCGACCATCATGTCGTACATTTTCTTGAGCGTGTCTTCTTTATTCGTGGCCTGCACGACCGAGCGTCCATGATCCTGCCGCAAGTGGCGCTTGCACGTACCCGTATAGCACTGCGGACACTGTGACATGGTTGAACTCACCGCCACTATAGCGCGGCCGATGGATCTGTCCTGTACGCTCCGCGCGCCGCCGTTTGAGCTCACTTCTCAGCAGCGCTTGCCGCTGCCGCCAAGCCTTGCTCCCCCTCGACAATGCTGTCTGGGTTTCGGCGCCAATCCCTTGATTCTGAATACTGACTTCTTTGTATCACATGACGCAGGTATATCCTAATGTAGGGTTTATCCTTACTTAGACCATATGTAGTGTGAGTGACGACCGACATTATGTGGTAAAGGTCGCTTCAACTTCATGGCCAGCGAAACGGAACGCGATGGTGTCACCCTCTCTCTCTCTCTGTCGTTCTCTCTAGGCACCTCGATGGACAAGAATAGTCGCTGCTGCCGTGAGACGTTGGAGTCGACTGCGCCATAAGCAGTCGTTTCTCTCCCTTCGCATCCGCCTCCGATTTTCTCTTGAGGAAAACGCGCCATTCTTGCAGCGCCGCTCCGGAACTGCGATTCATCGCACGAAGCGACTCGCACAGATTCTCACTAGACCACCATGTCCTGGCAAAACTCGTGGGGCACGATGAAGGCGACCAACGCCAAGTCATGCGCGCTGTACCACGAAGTCTCGAACGTCGGCAAGACCATTGAAGGCTCCAAGAAGCGCATCACGTGGCGGCTCAAGGTCGAGGAAGGCAAAGAGTATGAGATCTCACTCACACACTCGCTCGCGTCGGGCAAGAAGGTATTGCGTGTCGACGGTATCGTCAAGTACACGGCCAAGGCCATGTCGTTTGGCGACTGGGATTACGTCTTCAACCTGCCTGGGGGCCACGTCGTTCACATCATCATCAAGCCGTCCGTCGACATCAATGACAGCTATGGTACGCAATCACGACACCCCTCTCCCCCATTCCAATAAGTGAGGGTTAATCCTGTTTCTTAATGGACTGAATAGATCTAATTATTGATGGCGTGTCGTTCCGGCGCTTGCCCGACCGCTTGGACGCGAACCGCAAGAAGCAAGCGGATGACCCGTACATATACAAGGGCGAGAAGCCCGGTGGTGGGAACGGTCGGTCCTCGCGCGACAGCTCGTTCACGCCGTGGGAGTGCCAGAGTTGCACGCTCATTAACGACAAGCCGCTCGCGCCCGTGTGTGAGGCCTGCGGCGAGCCCAAGCCGGCATATATCTGTGTGTTGACTCTGCGATGAGGGATATGAGCTGAGTCGTGGGCAAAATCACTGATTAACTTTTTATTATGATGCCATTAGCTCCGGCCATGGCAATGCGAGCGAAGGCAGCCACGCAGCAGCGCACAGCCGCACCCGTGGGCCGCAAACCACAGCAACAACAGCAGGTCAAGCAGGCAGATCTCCTGGGCACTGACGACGCCGCGCCAACGTTTAGTCCGTTTAGCACGGAGGCATCCAAGGGCTTTGGCTCGGATTCGTTTACCAAGGCGAATTCCGTACAGGCACCAACAAATGCAACCGCGTCGTTTGAATCGCGCAACGACTCGCTCAACCACCAAGCCAACAAGCAGGAGGACATCGCGTCCATGCTTTCCGGGCTGGATTTCAACAGCGTGCCGGCCCCGCCACCTCCGCAGCAGCAGCAGTTTGCAAACTTTACGGAGGCGCCAGTGTCGCCTAACCCAGCCGACGAAGCTGCGAACGAACGCGTACGATTGCCTGGACCCTGCATCGTGTCTAGGATTCTCAGTTCTGACGTGGTCTCTCTTGTAGACTGCCAGCGGCGATCTATGGGAATCTAAGATGGTGGACCTCAACCTCAAGCCGCATGAAAAGTCAACGATTAAGCAGGGGTCGGTCAAGAATGGCCAGTCACTCGAGCAGGCGCGCCAAACCTCGTCGTTGAGAGAGAAGGCGCCTGTCATGCCACTCCCGGCACCGCCACCGATGATGATGGCCCCACCGCAACAGCAGGCATATTACGGAACGGCAGCACCAGGCGGATACTACCAACAGCAGCAGCAACAGCACCCTGGCATGATGATGACGCACCCTGCCCAGTACGGCACCGTTGCTGGCTACGGCGCGTATGGTGGTGGTGTGAATACCGGTATGGGAATGCCCGTGTCCCAGCAGTCGTTCATGACCGCCGCGCCTCCTCAGGCGATGGGGCAAGCCAAGCCTGCATTTTATGGCGCGGATCCCTTTGCGACATTGTCGTAGAATGCACGTAAATGGGCCGTTAGGAAGCCAATACGAAAGAATACAAATCCATCTCTTTTATGTTGTGTTGCCTTTGTTGAATGCTGGAGATGGCTACAATTAGCGTCTACTACTGTATTTTTCTCCCCACTTTCGAGTAGAAAAGATGATTCTGAGCCGTATCGCAGTTAGTTTTGAAATTGAATAGCTCACTATGCTCACATTCGGTGCCCTCACTCTCTATTTTACTAGTTGTTCTTGATCATTTTTGTAATTCTTTCGTGTCGCACTCGATTTTTTGGCGCGCGGTCAGTCGCTTCGAAGAGCAACCTAACGAAAGGAAAGAGGGGGGGAACGGCGCGGAAGAACGCTGCCGGACGCACGCCACATTTGCTTCTTTTCCGGACCTCCCAGCGCGAATTCGACGCCAAGACGTAGTTCGTGAGAATGCGCAGACACTCGCGCGACGAACGCAGTGCTCGACGTCGCAATCGGCGCCGTTCCGACAGCGATACAAGCGACAGCAGCGGCGACCAAAGTCCGCGCCGCCACCGCGTGAGTGACGCCAGTGACGACGAACTAGACGCATCCCGTCGGCGCCCGGTATTACCTGATACGCCGGGCGATGGCGAGGCGCTGAGCTTTGAGCATTTAGAGGCGATCCGCGGTGTCACGCTGCTCAAGCGCAACGAGTACCCGCTCCCGCAGTTGCCACGCGAGAAGCTCTTCAAACCAGACGACGCCAACGCCGAGTGCGGGTGCCCCTTCCCTGCGAATGGCAAGCGCGGCGACGAGGACGCCGATGACGACGGCGACGACCCGGAGAAGAGCCGCTGCGACGATGTGTCGTGCCTCAATTTCGCGACCTACATTGAGTGCAGTCCCGAGCAGTGCGACGCCGGCAAGTACTGCAAGAACCAACGGCTTCAGCATCCCGAGCTGTTTCCGAAACTCGAAGCGTTCAAGGTACGATGCGCTTGTGGGTGATGAAGAGACGGGGAACTGACAGGGACCACTCTGTGTAGACGGCCAACAAAGGCTACGGCGTGCGCGCGCGCCGCGAGATCCCCCAGAACCGACTGATCGGCGAGTACGTGGGCGAGGTCATTGACGAAAAGGAACTGCAGCGGCGGCTCAAGAGCGTCCCACGGGTGCGTCTTATTTGTTCTGGATCCTGTCGTTATACTGAGACCGTGGAAAACTAACGGGCGAATGGACGCTGCCAGCACGAACTAAACTTCTACTACTTGGCGCTCGAACCGGGTGTGTATATTGACGCTCGAAACAAGGGCAGCTTTACGCGGTTCATGAACCACAGCTGCGAGCCCAACTGCAAGACGGAGAAATGGACCGTCAAAGGCGAGACCCGCATCGCCGTCGTCGCGCAGCGCACGATCCAGGAACGCGAAGAGCTCACGTTTGACTACCAGTGGAAGTCGCTCGGCTCAATGCAGATCAAGTGTTATTGTGGCTCGGCCAACTGCAAGGGCGTGATCGGCTCGGAAGTCGATACCAGCAAGCAAGTCGTGGATAACGGACCGCGCGGGTTCTACCGGGATCCTACGAGGGACGAGATTGGCGACGCACTTGTGGGACGTCACCTGCGGCTTTTTGTTTCAGCGTCCGACACGTCAGTGTACACGATCGCCACTGTGCGGAGTTACAATGACGACGACCAAACGTATGAGTTGGAGTATGGCGACCGCGTCGGCGGCACTTCGCAGGACACGCTGGACTCGCCGCTGGCGGCCATCGATGATCTTCGCAATCAACCCTTTGTCAAGCTGGAGGACCACGCGTGGCAGATCTTTGTCGAGTTGAGTGGGCTCTCGGAAGACCAAATCGGCGAGGCTGTGTTTGCCATCCCCAAGCGCCGTCCGTCGGGTGGACCTGCGGTCGTCGGCAGTGATTCTCCTGCAAATGGCATCATCGCTTCGCCGTCGCAATCGTCCAGTACGCCATCGTCCACGCCCGGCCCAGCTCCTGCCGTGGTTTCGCAAGAGACGTCACCATCGCAACAAGAGCGACGTGACCAAGATGGCGAGCTGTTGGATGCTGATGGCGATATCGTCACGACCAAGCTGCTCATCAAGGGACTACCGCCAAAGTGTGACGAAGCTTTGCTACGTCGGCTCTTCATGGCGCCTCGCAACGCGCGGTCATCCTCCATGTTGGAGAAGCTGCAAGCCAGCGTCGTGTCGAAGCGCCCCAGCGACGCGATCGTCGTCCAGCTCTCGATGTTCTTCTTTGACGACATGTCGGGCTGGGCGTTGGTCGAGTTTGCGGACACGACGTATCCGAAATATTTCCGCAAGAACCTGAATGCCCGTGATCTACTCGGGCGCCCGCTGCGCGTATTTCTCGCGGGGCGGCGCGAGGTCGGCAGTTTTGAACGTGCCAAGCGAAACAATGCAATCCGCGGCGAAGAGAAACGTGGACTCAGCGATTCGTCCAGCTCGAACGCGGCGGTCGTCGCGCCCCCCACGTTCGAGAAAGCAAAACCTACTACGTTGCCGTACGCGTACGGTCGTGCGCTGGACTGGCGCGTGAGTATCGAGCGAGTCGAAGATTCCCCTTCGCGTCGCAAGGGCACCTCGGCCGCGCTCGAAGATAAACTGCGGGCGACGTATGTGAAAACCGTTACCACGGTCGCAAAGCGGCTTCGCCTGGAGCGAGAAGATGCATCGAGTGCGATTCTGGCGTTGCATCGTTTCTACACGTTTTGCCCCATGCGTCAGAACGTCGATTTCATGGGTGCGGGTATGCTGCATCTCTATCTCAAGGCCCACGGCCGCAAGATCGGGTGGTCGGAGTTCGTGTCCGAGGTCTATGCGTGCAAGAGCTCTTCATCGTCTGCGTCGATGGATCGAAAGGCTCCGACGACCCAGCTCAAGCCCGAGTCGGATCTGTTCAAGCGCTGCGAGCGGCAGATCTTGGAGACGGAAATGGAGCTGCTCGAAGGCCTGCTCTTTGATCTGTCGAGTGAAGATCCATACGGATTGTTGGAGATGTTGACGTCGCCTAGCAGCAAGCAAAGAAGAAAGAGCGATGGCGCTACGGACGCCGACAATGGGAGTCTTGTTCCTGCAGACGTGCAAAAGGAAACGTGGGCTCTCATGCCGGAAGTGCTGCGTCTCCCCGTTTGGGCACACACATCGGTCGAGTGCGTCGTGCTCAGTATCCTCTACATTGGTGCGGCCGTCACAGGTGCAGTGGCGTACTCGGGCACGAACTTACCGTTCTCAACATGTCTCACACCGGAATTTCTTCCGTGGCTGGACCCTGTCGCGAGTGAGAGGGACGCGCTCGCGTTGCTCGACTGTAGTCTGTACATTGTCGACCACCTCAAGGAGCGATGGATTCGACTGGATCGGAAAGCCGCCGCGGCGCGACTCCAAGGTGATCCAAGTGTATTTGACACGGAACAGTTTGCTGTGCAGCGCCACAAGCCCGTGGAGATGACCCAGCGGATAACGATGCTGTTGAAGGCCTGGATCGATGCAAAGTCTCCCCCACCACAAGACAACCAAGCGAGCAGTCTCATGGCACGCATGACGCTGGACGATCTCACGCGCCGGCGACGCACCGGCTCGTTCCATATTCTCGAAGACAAAGCACAGAAGCCACCGATCAAGGCCAGCGATGTGCTGCGACTCGAACCGGGCATCAAAGGTGCTCAGGATCATTGGCAGAAACCACCGCGTCTCCATGTGCGTGACATCGAGCATACCTCCGAAATTCGCAAGCGCACGTTCTTGGGCAACGTCTCACCTTCAGTGGAGGGCGTGGAGATCGCGGGAAAACCTGTTTTCTTGCTGCCGTGGCCGTATCGCGAACACGAGCCTGTCTACAGTGAACAGACCGGAGCATCGCGTGCCTGTGCTCGGGAGCTCTCGACTGTATTGACCATGACGTCGCGCGCGCCGAAGCATTTCCTCGGTCTTGAAGGTATCGTGTTTCCAGATGATGCTAGAGAGGATTCGCTCCTGAGCATGGACTTTGATGTTGCCACTGAACCCAAACGTGCGACGCAGCAGCTACGCAAGACTGGTCACTATTGTGCCTTTGCGCAGCCGCTCCACTTGTACTCGGGTCTGCTGGACGCGCGTGTCGACGTGCCCATGTCACTACGGAAACGGGCAATCTACGATATGGTCCATGCTGTCGCATTGTGTCATGAGTGGGGGTACATCCACCGGTACGTCGCGCCGTGCAACCTCTTTGTGTTCCGCGATGGCATTCGTCTCGGCGGCTACCATGCGATCCGTAAGTTGAGTCTCAAGAAACCCAAGAGCGATGGCGATGCTGTGGGCCGCCACGAAATGAGCGACAGCGAACGCAAGGAGCACTGCCACGGCTCGTGGCTGCACGTGACGCCACCCGAGATTCTACTGGGCGAGCGCGTCTTCTCGACGCGTGGCGACGTGTGGTCCATGGGCTGTGTCGCTCTCATGATTCTCTTCGACCGCATCCCGCTCTTGCAGGGCCCCGATCTCAAGGGCCAAGTGAATCACATTTTCCGACTCTGTGGCACGCCCAGTAGCGAGTGGCCCGACGCCAAGAAGCTATCGCAGTACCCGGCGCTCAAGCCAAAGCACGAGTACCGCATGCGGCTCCGCAAGACCCTGTTGGAGCACTGCCAGACTAAAAATCTCGCCGTGCCAGTCGAGGCCATTGACGTGCTCGAGGCCATGCTGCAGCTCGACCCGAGCAAGCGACGTAGTGCCAAAAAGCTGCTGGCGATGGACTATTTTGCCGAGTTTCGCCAGCCAGACCAAGTGGAAGCCGCGGACTTTTCGGGTCTGCCACCGACGTTTGACGCGCAGCGCCGCAAGCTTGAGCATCAGCTGAAGAAGGCGGCGGCCGCGTCGTCGTCTTCCTTCTCTGCCTCATCCAGTAAGCGCCGTCGCATGCACTCGGACCACGAGGGGCGGTCCGACTCGGCCGAGAGCGATAGCAAATCGCGTCGCCATTCGTCGGCACCGACGTCGAGGCGAACGAGTGCAACGAATGAAGAAAACTGTGATGGCAATGGGGACGAGAGTGCCGAGTTTGTGCCGCTACCCGACCATTTTCACGATACGGTCATGGCAGACGCGACGCATGGAAAGGGAGACCACGAGGACGCGCGTATGGTCACCAAGAAGCGCGCCAAGCTCGGCTGGGGTATGGGTCTCAACTCGTGAGCCATTTTCCGGGGTCAATCCAAATAGAGATACTGTGAGCACGAAACGCATTGGGAATCTTGTCGAGAGACGCGAAGAGCTCCATTTCAGGGGACATGGCTACACTGATTAACCTAATCATACTAGCCTAAAAAGAACAGTAGACGAGGCTAACCTAAGCCAACCGTATATTCTGTAGTCTACTTTGATTGGTTGAAATTGTTCCAACCTACCTCGGCCAGCAGCTCACATGAACCAGCAAACCGAAGCGAGTCGAACTCCCATGGCGTCCATGGCCGACGCCACCTCCTCCTCCTCCTCCTCTCCGCCCACCTCCACAACCTCTCCATCCGCCTCCTCCTCCTCTGCCATGCCGCCACGTCTCCGTGGCTTTGATTTCTTCCGTGCGATCGGCTCGCCGCAGCGCATCGTCGCGCCCATGGTGGACCAGTCGGAGCTCGCCTTCCGCCTCTTGACGCGCGCGCATGGCGCAGAGCTGTGCTACACGCCCATGTTCCACAGCCGCCTCTTTGCCGAAAGCGCCGACTACCGCCGCAAAATGTTTGAGACCCACGTGCGCGACCGCCCGCTCATTGTGCAGTTTTGCGGCAATGACCCCGCGACCGTGTTGGCGGCGGCACGCTACGTCGAGCACCACTGCGACGCCGTGGATCTCAACCTCGGCTGTCCGCAGGGCATCGCACGCAAGGGACGGTATGGCTCGTTCCTCATGAAGGAGAAGCACGTCGTCCAGTCGATTGTCGAGACGCTGAGCCAGAACCTCTCGATCCCCGTGACCGTCAAGATCCGCATCTTCCCGGACCGCCAAGAGACGCTCGAGTTCTGTGACATGCTCCAGAAAGCCGGCGCCGATCTGCTCTGTGTGCATGGACGCACCAAGGAAATGAACAAGCGGGAGATCCAGGAAGTCGACTGGTCCATCATCAAGGAGGTCAAGCAGCGCCTGACGATTCCAGTCATTGCGAACGGCGGCATTGAGACGTGGGACGATATCCAGACGTGTCTGGACGCCACGGGCGCCGACGGCGTCATGAGCTCCGAGGCCATCCTGGAATACCCGGCACTGTTTAGTAGGGATACAGAAGCGGCGGCGAAGCTGCGGTATGTGGACCTGGCCAAGCAGTACCTCGCTATGGCCCAAGAGCACCCGCCCGCCAGCGAAAAGATCATTCGCGCCCACTTGTTCAAGCTCGTGTTCCAGGACCTCATGGTCCACACGGACCTACGCACGTCGCTCGCGAGCGCACGCACGCGGGACGAGATGATCGCGATTGTGGACGAGCTGGACTCGCGCGTGAGTGCGACTCCCGTGGCGTATTCGGCCGCCGCGAGCTGGTACCGCCGCCACCGCCGGGGCCAGGAAAAGCAGCTCGCGCGAGAGAACGAAGCCGCACAGCACAAGAAGAAACGCGACCGCGACGAGGTGGATGCGGCTGCGGACGACCTCGACCAGCCCGAGCCGAAGATCGCGGCCGCCTAACTAATACCGCCATGGAACCAACTTTTGCATTGGATTTGAAGTGCTGATGCCATGCTTGTGCGGTGGGATCTTGAGTCGGTTATCGACTCGTGGGGTGCGCGTAGAGAATGAGACGGGGAGTCGAAAAGATCCCAACGATCTCGTGGATTGTCAACCGCCATTTACGTTCCGTTAGGGCAAAAGCACGCGCCGATTGTGTTCCGGACGACTCCTCTCTATTGCTGGCGGCCGTAGAAAGGCGGCATGTGTGCGATGCATTGGAGTGCCGCCTCTCCATGTCAACCAAACAGCCACGGTTATTTTCGTGCCAGCGGTTACTTGGCTCAGTCGTGTAGTATCATTGGCTGATAATGTGATGAGAATACTGTGATTGGACAGAATCGACAATCTGTGACTTGTGAAGACCCATCACAACTCTTGCGATGCTACCGATTTTCTTGGGATCCCATTCGCACCGCCTCATGGCCATCAACGCGTGAGGCTTGTGATTGACCTCTATCTACTCACTGATACATCTTCTTCACTATGGCGCTTTCTGCGAAGGGCTCATTCTGCAACTCGAAGTCTCATCAACACTCTCCCCATAATTCTCGATGGTCTCACCTCGTCGCCTCCTGTGCCTCGCACTCACCACCTTCGCCGCCATCATAGCAAGCTCCTCACTTCTTCAGACCGCGGAGGCTACCTGGGCACCGCCCATCGTCACCAAGGGCAACAAGTTCTTCAACTCGCAAACCGGCCTCGAGTTTCGCCTCAAGGGCATGGCCTACTACCCGCGGCCCAACGCCGGCGAGCTCTATGACGTCAACAACTACGACTGGGCGTCCGACGAGTATGAGCACGTGTGGCAATCCCACATCGGCATGATGAAGGAACTGGGCGTGAACACCATCCGCCTCTACAGCGTCGACCCGAGCAAGTCCCACGACAAGTTCATGTGCGCGTGTGCCGAGGCCGGCATCTACGTGCTCGTGGGCATCACAGCACCGTACGTACCTGATACTTTCGCGTTGAGAAAGTTTGCTCTGATTCCTGTGCATACTGGTGGTTTGCTGGCACTATCCATAGGTGCGAGAACTGCTCCATCTTGGACGCGCTGCCGCCGGCGTGTTACCCGTCGCAGCTGTTCACGCGCGCGCAAATGGTCTACAACGCCTTTGCCGTGTACGACAACACGCTCGGGTTCAGCGTCGGGAATGAGAACAATCTCCAGACCAAGCACGGCAAAGAAGGCACAGCGACGGCGCCGTGCGTCAAGGCGTTTCTACGGGACGTACGATCGTACGCAATGAACTGCGCCGGCTCGATGCGTGCCGTGCCCGTTGGCCTTGACATTGCTGACATTCCGCCGCGCGCACAGTGGCTCCAGTACTACGACTGTGCCATCCACGAGAACGAGATGACGCGCGCCGAGTGGGTCGGCTTCAATCCGTATGTCGAGTGCAACCCGCTCGATCACAAGGCGTACGCACAGTCGACCGGGCTCACGAATCTCATGAAGGAGTACGCGGCCGTCGGGTACGCGCGGCCGCTCATGTTTGGCGAGTTTGGCTGCGTGCTTGGCGCCAACACGCTCGCCGGGTACGAGAACCAGCGGTCTTTCTACGACGCCAAGTGGATGAACGAAGAGCCCGAGATGACGCGCGAGATTGTAGGCGGCAACGTCTTTGAGTTTAGCACGGAGAAGAAGCACGTCGCCGGCGAGGTGCTGGGCAAGACGGCGGACCCGGGCAAGTTTGGCGTTGGCTTTTTCCAACCGGATACGTGCGACCACGACAAGGTGGCGTGCAAGTTTATCAAGTACCCCGAGTTTGACAACCTTATGCGTGCCTACACGTCGACGGCGCCGTCGACGATCGCGTTCAAAGAGTTTACGCCGCCACGCTCAGCGATTCTCGCGTGCCCCGCGGCCATGTCGACAGCGCTGCCGATGACGCCCAACGTCGCGACGCTCGAGTGCTCGGTGCGGCAACCCGTGTGCAACAATGCCAAGTCGAACGCCCATCGCAAGGACGCGAAACAGTCCGTGCCCATGGGCAGCGTCGTCGAGCCGTCCAACGACAAGCGCGAGGGCGATGGGGCACTGCTGACGCAGGGAGAAAACGCACCCAGCGCGAGTGGTGGAGCTGCTCACTTGAGACGCACCGTGCACTCGCTCGTGGTGCTCGTCGCGTGGCTTCTCGCTGTGCTCGTGCTGAGTTGAGGAGCTCTCTTATTTGTGAGAGAAATTTTTCGAGCAATCCAATGTAGCCATCGTCACCCTCTTCGTGTTTGAACTGTGAATCCCCTAGGTCAGCATCTGTTCACGATTCACAGTTTTGACCAATCAACGATTCCAGAACTGAATTCAGACGGTTTGCTAATTAGGAGTGATTGATGTTTTATATACCTGCTATAACTAATTACAAAGCATCCATTTCAATCTCAAATTGACCTGTAAGAAAACATTTTTTATATCAATCGATGCAAAAATAATTCGATTTGTTGGAGTTAGTCAAGCGAATATGTCTTATAGGGATAGGTAAAAGCTAAATATTAGCCAATGAAACATCGATTAGATGAGCTCTTCGTGTGAGTAATGGGCTCAAAAACCAAGTGCAAGATCCCGTCTTTGTTGAATGACCCTCCTTCTCCATCGCCTCCCATCGCCATCGCCATCTCTCACGCTGTGAGTCACACGCAGCCTTCGCGGCTGAATCCCTCGTCCTCCATTCTCCATTCGCGAATCCGCCGTCACCTTCATCTACATCTCTCTCTCTATCTATCTGCACCATGGCGTTCGGCCTCGCAACGCGTCTCCTCGCGGCCTGTGCGCTGCTGACCATCTCGTCCGCGGACGCCTGGCTCGCGCCGCTCGTCGTCAAGGGCAACAAGCTCTTTGACTCGTCCACCGGAATTGAGTTCCGCATGAAGGGTATGGCCTACTTCCCTCGTCCCAACAGCGGCAAGCTCGCGACGGCCGACGGCACCGGATACGACTGGGCCGCCGACGAGCATGAGGCCGTGTGGGCGCCGCACCTCAAGGTGCTCCAGGACCTGGGCGTCAACACAATTCGTCTCTATAGCGTCGACCCCACCAAGCCCCACGACAAGTTTATGTGTGCCTGTGCCGAGGCCGGCATCTACGTGCTCGTCGGCATGGCTGCCCCGTACGTTCTCCTTGTACTGATGCTATAGTCCATGGAAAGCTGACGTGACTTGAACTCACTATGCTAGATGCGATGGCTGCGCCGTGCCCGATTTCGCGCCGCCGGCATGTTACCCGCCCGCGCTGTACGAGCGCGTGCAGCTCATTTACAATGCCTTTGCCGTCTACGACAATACACTGGGTTTTAGCGTCGGCAACGAGAACAACATGCCGACGCCCACCGACCCGTCCGGGCTTCGCATGGCGCCGTGCGTCAAGGCTTTGCTGCGTGACACGAAGGCGTACGCCTCGGGCTGCGCCGGCTTGCTGCGCCACGTCCCCATCGGCCTCGACCAGGCCGACCTCACGCCGCGCGCGCAGTGGATCAGCTACTACGACTGCCTCGTGGACGACGACGCCAACACGAGCGCCGACTGGCTCGGGTTTAACCCGTACGTCGAGTGCGACCCGGTCAAGCACACCTCGTACGCGCAGGCCACTGGTCTCCAGGAGCTCATGAGCGACTACCGCGACGCCAATTATTCTCGGCCGCTTTTGTTTGGCGAGTTTGGCTGCAATAAAGGCGTCAATACGGTCGACGGCTTTGCGAACCAGCGCGCGTTCATGGACGCCAAGTGGATGAACACGGAAAAGGAGATGACGACCGAAGTCGTGGGCGGCAACGTCTTTGAGTTCAGCACTGAGATTGTCAACCTCGTGGGCAAGAGTGAGTGGATATTTATCCCAATTATAATTGGGTTACGTGGCGACTAACAATTATTGTTATTGTTTGGTAGAGCTCAATGGGGACGCCGACGAAGGCAAGTATGGCGTGGGGTACTTTTCGCCCGACAATTGCGACCACGACAAGGTGCCGTGCAAGTTTGTGCCGTACCCCGAGTACGCCAACCTCAAGAAGGCGTACTCGACGACGCCGGCATCAACTCTTAAGATGGCGGACTACGCGCCAGCGCGGAACCAGATCCTGAGCTGCCCGCCTAAGCTCTCCACATCTCTGCCCAAGACGCCCGCTGGCAAGCCACTAAGCTGCTCGGCCGCGCAGCCCGTGTGCGCGGGGAAGAAGTCAAACGCTGGCAAGAAACCCAAGCTCGTGGACAATCGCGTGATGGCCAACGGCAAGGCTGTGCCCGGCCAAGAGGTAGAAGAGCCGACCGCAAATTCATCGGCCTCGGGCAGCGGCACCAAGGAGACTGTAGCCACGCCCTCGAAAAAACCCTCGACGGCGACGACGCCAACGACGGCGCCGTCCAGCACGACCGCGGCACCAGCGGCCAAGTCGGCTGCCACGGAAACGTCTGCGATGGCGTCGGCTGCGACGCTGCTGGTCGTGGCCGTTGGTGCCCACGTACTGTAGACTATAGTGATAGAAAGTATAACGACCTCGTTTTTCGATGCGTTGTGGATGGATAATCTTGTTCCCATGGGTGGCTTGTTTTGTCTCCAGCTGTACAGATCTGGTCTGACTCGATGTGTCACACAAAGTGATCCCATTGGTTAATCCCAGGTCGTGGAGTTGAGCTCCTCGATTAAATGAACCGGATCCACAGTCCCACAGTCCCACGCACGATTCGTTGAACGTTCAGGGCGGTTGCAGTTGAAGGGTATCTGCTTGTCGCACCGTTGAAAGGAACGGGAGGAGTTCCTCACCCTTCGGAATGAAATGAACCCACGACAGAGGGATTCGACTAACCGTCGTCCTCTCGCATTTGCCAACAAGCCTTGTACCACGCACCACGCACCTCCTCCTCTTCTCTCTCTCTCTTCCTCCTCTTCTCCGCTCCCCTCTGTCGCCATGCGTCCTCAAGCTCTGTCGATCGCCGCCGCTGTCCTCGCGTGGTCGCCATTGTCGTCGAACGCAGCGCCCATCACCATCAAGGGCAACAAATTCTTCAACTCGGCCACGGGCCAAGAGTTTCGACTAAAGGGCATGGCGTACTATCCACGTCCCAACGGCGGGGAGTTCGCGAACGTGGGCAACTACGATTGGGCCGCCGAC
Source organism: Pythium phragmiticola (assembly GCA_023335935.1). Classification (NCBI taxonomy): domain Eukaryota; phylum Oomycota; class Peronosporomycetes; order Pythiales; family Pythiaceae; genus Pythium; species Pythium phragmiticola. The sequence continues at coordinate 34,137 of JAADWA010000077.1, forward strand.
GACTACGAGGCCGTCTGGGGACCGCATCTCGATATCATGCAGGAGCTGGGCGTCAACACCATCCGGCTCTACAGCGTGGACCCAAGCAGGTCCCACGACAAGTTTATGTGCGCGTGTGCTGAACGAGGCATCTACGTGCTCGTGGGCATGACGGCCCCGTGAGTATTTCTTTTCAGCCGCTCGGGTTTCTTCCCTGTTTTTGCCACTGACGTTACCGTGGCTGTATGTGAAACCAGGTGCGAAAACTGCTCGGTCCAGGACGCGCTGCCGCCGGCATGTTACCCGCCCGAGCTGCTCGCGCGGATCCAAATGGTCTACAACGCCATGGCGGTGTACGAAAACACGCTGGGCTTTAGCGTCGGCAATGAAAACAACCTGCAGATCAAGTACGGCAAAGAAGGCACGGCCACCGCGCCGTGTGTCAAGGCACTGCTACGAGATGCCCGCGCCTATGCATCCAGCTGTGCCGCCAAGACACTTCGTCAAGTGCCCATCGGACTCGACGTGGCAGACATTCCGCCGCGGGAGCAGTGGCTCCAGTACTACGACTGTGAGATCGACGGTGATGAAATGACTCGGGCCGACTGGATTGGCTTCAACCCCTACGTCGAGTGCGATCCCATCAAGCACACGACCTACAAGGACTCGGTCGGACTGCAGCAGCTCATGAAGCAGTACGACCAGGTCGAGTACGCTAGGCCCATCATGTTTGGCGAGTTTGGCTGCAACGAAGGCGAGAACACGATCGACGGCTACGCAAACCAGCGTAGCTTCTATGACGTACGTGCTCTTGACACATAGTGAGCCGGTGGTGATGCTAGGACCCAAGTCTCACGGACGGCGTTATGGATTCCCGATAGGCGAAATGGATGAACGACGAGCCAGAAATGACCAAGCAGATCGTGGGCGGAAACGTCTTCGAGTTCACGACCGAGGTCGCCAACCTCGTCAACGAAAAGAGTGAGTTATTCATCTCACTCTCCTACTAGCTGCTGGGTACTGACGACGAATCAATGTGGTGCTTCGGTGGGGTAGAGTTGACCAAGGACAAGGACCCGGGCAAGTATGGCGTGGGTTACTTCCAGCCGGACAATTGCGACCACGACAAGGTGCCGTGCAAGTTCGTCCCGTATCCCGAGTTTGAATACCTCAAGAAGGCGTTCCAGACCACGCGCAACTCGACGCTCACGATGGACGCGTACTCGCCGACACGCAGCAGTAAGGCATTGGCGTGCCCTGCCAAGATGTCGGCCACGCTGCCGGCGACACCAAACGGTAGGAAACCAACTCATTCCGCAGCGACCCTGATAGTACCTGACGACTGGGTTTTTGCATTCACAGTGAAATCATTGGCGTGTTCGGCGATCAAGCCCGTGTGCAACGGCCGCACGAGCACGTGGACGCCGACCTCCACTTCCTCTGCGTCCACGCCTTCGTCCAGCGCAGACGGACAAGGCGGGACAACGCTTCAGCAAACGAACGCTGCTCCACGCATAGCCGCTGGCGCGCTCAGCGGCGTGGCCGTGCTGCTCGCAAGCATGATTGCGGTGTTGGCGTAGAGTCTACTGTCGAGTATTCATACTACATATCGTCCTCCATAATAATACAAGTACAGGTACTGAGATGTACCCATATCAGTCTCAGAATCTCAGTCTCAGATGAGCCCCTGCAGAGACTATTCACCCAGCGAGCTCACATTAAAAGTCAGTCACGAATCCACGCGCTTTATGGGCGATTTTTTCATGATGCTGCAGCTGACGGGCTATCCGGACGATGGCCGCATGGTCCCAATGCCGTTGCGGTACATCTCCTCGCGCTCCGAGAAGGCGCTGCCCATTGTCGTGCTTTGCAACCGAGCCACGGGCAAAGTGCTGGACCATTCCAACGGTGAATCAATCCAGGCGTACAATCGCGACGAGACTCATCCGTACCACCAGTGGCGCCGCGTGCCGACCTCGGACGGATTCGTCGCGTACCGCAATGTCGCGACCGGCATGGTGCTCGACCACTATGGCGGGAGATCCATCGAGGCGTTCAACGATGACCTCACCGACCCGCACCACCAGTGGCGAGAGGTCGACGTCGGTGATGGCTATGTCGCGATCCGAAATCAAGCCACGGGCAAAGTACTGGACCACTGGTACGGTGAATCGATTCGTGCTCCGAACGATGTCGTGGACCACGTGAACCACCTGTGGCGTGTCCGGGAAGTCCGCCTGGCGGGGACGATCGTCGTACTGAAGAACCGTGCGACGGGCAACGTGCTGGACCACTACTACGGAGAATCGATCCAGGCGTTCAACGACGATGCCTCTCACCCGCACCACCAGTGGCATCGGGTTGACATGCAGAGTGAGTTTGTGGCGTACCTCAACATCGCGACGGGCATGACACTCACCCATTACGAAGCACGATCGATCCAAGCGCTCGCCGCCGACCTCGCCGACCCTCATCACCAGTGGCGAGAGGTGGACGTTGGTGGCGGCCTTGTCGCCATCCAGAATCGAGCCACGGGCAAAAAAGTACTTGACCACTGGTATGGAGAATCCATTCGTGCGCCGAACGACGTGGTGGACCACGTCAATCACTAGTGGCGAATCCCACCACGAGGAGCCTTCCGATGAGCAAACGGGAGATCACATCTAATTGTACGATGGGGAGACTGCCGATGAGATGCTCATCATTCTCCCAGGGCTTCCCGATGAAGGACGAGGCGGCTGGTGGCCGACGTTCCCTCTCCCATCTGTCGACGCCGGAGCCAACAGTCGTCGCCAGTTCAGCGTCGGCGGGCTCATGCACTACGGTATTCCAACGATCATTCGCCTGCTCCTCCAGCGCTTTGGCGACATCGCACGGGACCTCGCGTCACGACGCGATGATCCCGCGTCGGACGAGATTAACAATCAGAGCGATCAAATGAATCCACTGTTCCGGCCCATGCCCAACTCGAGCGTGCAGCTCTTTGCCCACCACGACATCATGCTCACGATGGTGCAGCTGTTGAGCCACTCCGTTCCAGTAGTGATGCGCTCACACGGCTCTTGTCTCGCCGACGCGAGGATCGTACTCATAGCGCGTGGCCTCCGTTGGCAAGGCTGCTGCGAGACAACGGAGACAGTCGACACGAAAGTCTCCGGTCGTTTCTCGCGCGTCCAATGGCGCCAGCAATCGTCGAGGCGATCTGGGACGACAGTCGTCACCGCCGTGGAAGCGAGAGGCCGACGTTGGCATCGCTCACGCCAGACGAGCGATCGCGGTGGCGCGAGTTTGTGCCGCTGCCGAGAAGCGACCAGTCCCAGGGCCTCAACCGCGACTCGAGAGACCCCTACCGCGCGCAGACCGCGCCGTTAACACTCTGGGAGCTGGTCGTCCTCTTCTTCCGCATCATGGAAGCCGGAGTAGAGATGGACCACGGCGTCGGGCTCTCTCGGTTCTCACTCCACTACAACGGCATCTTGATCGCACCGGAGCCCGAGAGTAATGGCAATACCCAACGCCTCCGAGTGATTCAAGGCGGCCGCCTGGACGTGCTGCGGTCCCGACGCGTGGAGAACCGCACTGATATCGGCATGTGGCACACGGTGGCGTTCCGTGATGTGCTGGCCACCACGGACCCGTCCGTCCAGCGGATCGACGACTTTTCCGTCGGCTTTGTGCTTCACTCGTCCGACCCGAACGCCATTGTCGACGCCAACCCGAGACACAGCACACGACCATTTTCGTTTCCGCCGCTGGGGGGCGTCGGTTGTCTTGGAATCGATCTCCATCGCAACGCGGAGTACACACCTGGACCGCATTATCATCTCGTGACGGTTCCTGGGGGACTGGGCGCTGTGGAGGACTGGATCGACCGGCCGAACGTCGAACGGCTACCATATAACCACTTGCTGGGCGTCAAGATGCACTTCTTCCTCCACCCGAGCGACGTCAATGGACTCGAGAGCATCAACTTAAACGAGTTTCACGAAGACGAAGATGACGGTGGCCATGAGGAACTGTAGGGAGTGACACGGCTGGTCAATGTAGTGCTGTCTCTATTTTCCAATTCATATAGATATGCTGGTGTTCACGCCTTCTTGTGGTGCTTCTTCTTTTTCTTCCCACCGCCTTGCGATTGCTTCTGTGGACGTGACGAGTCGTGAGCCTGCTGCTGCTTTTCAGTCTGAGGGACCGGTGGGACCTTCGCTTTTGGTGCTCGCGCCACGGGGGGGTGTGAAGGTGGCGTAGCCGCGTGCTTCCTTCTGCGTTCCGGTGTTGCAGTGTGTACTGCAGACTCGGCAACCACATGGTCAGCCTCTTCTTCTCCTTGGTCTGCATCGGCTTCATCTTCCTTTGAATCGTCCGCCCGTGCCGCCGTCTTGTCTTCCTCGGCCTTGGCGCGTTTCGCTGCGCGCTCGGCGTCGCGGTCCTGGGCGGCCCGTTTCCGGCGGTCTTTCCGTGCGTTCTTGGCCTCTTCTTTCCACTGGAGCAACGCCTTTGTACGCGGTGTCGACCGCGCATCGTCGAGCCACTGCTTGTCGCAGTGCCAGTCACCGACCATGAGCCGTTCCAGCAGCGTTGCATTCTGCATACAAAAATACACAGGCGCCGTTAGCTGCTGTTTTCCCCTCAGAGTATGATGAGCTTTCTTACGAGGATGTTCATCTCCAAGAACCCTTTGCAGACGCCATCTTCAATGGGTTTCCGACCCACCACATCGATGAAGCGATCGATACAGGGCTAAAAAATCACACGGCAACAGGTGAGTCCCCGTCTCATCGATCTAATAGAAGGTAGTATGGTGTATCGTACCTCGCCCTTGGCGTTTGTGTCGACGTGCGCGGTCGCAAACTTCTCCAGGAGCGCATCGTTCTGCGCGGGCGTGGCCTCGACAAAGAGCAGGTGGACGTCGCCCATGGTCACAATTCGCCCGTGGGCCGAGCCCAAGGCCTCGAGCCACGTCTTGACCGTCGATACGTACAGCTTGCGGTCGTGGAAATGGTCGATGCGCACGAGCAGCGCCTCCATTGTCGCCATTAGATACTTTCGCCGTTGTATTGTTGCTTTCCGTGCCAACCACCAAGCGACACAATTGGTGCGTTTCCGATACTGGTATCAAACCGGTACGCTAAGAGGGTTACTAACAGATATACCTGTTAAAGTGTTTGCTATCGAACCCCGCCCTCATTCTCCGCACCAGGAAGAAGAGGGAAAGGAAACCAATATGGATCTCGTGCTGAATGCCGTCGAGGACTCGGAGAGCGAGAGCTCACCGCGGCCACCGCCGCCGGCGTTTGCGATGCCCGTGAGCCGCATCTCGGCGCGTGGTGGCGCGTCACTCTCGTCGATTCTATCGGCCGCGTCGCCGCAGACGCCCAATGACGCCCCGCCGTTTGACATGCCCGTGGCGCGGCATGTTGGCCACGCCGGGCTCGCAAACCTCATGAACTCACCGTATGGCGATACTAGGAGCCCACGGGACGAGACGTTGGTGGAGGCATCTGCGAGAGGGAGTGATGGCGCACTCCGGGACGAGACAGGGACTGCGGAAGCTGCTGTTGTTCCACACGTCGCGGTGATGGAAAGGTCTCAAGAAAACGACGTGGAGATGCGTGACGCGCAGGGCGATGAGGACGCAGAAGAAGGAGAAGAGGGAGAAGAGATGGAAGAGGACACGATGGAAAATGACGAGAGCCCAGCCAAGCGATCACGCAGCTATTCGTCCGAGAATTCCGTGTCGACTCCCCCACCCATGGCATCGTCAGTCCAGTCGCCGGCATCAGTGGCTGTCCGTGCTGATGCGCTCGTACTGGAAGATCCAGAGCTTGCCGAGCTTAAAGCGACGCTGCAGACGGCGATTCAAAAGTACTTGACGGCTGAAGCGAAGGCGAATGCGCCACCCGCCAAGCGGCGCAAGGGCAAGCAACCGCAGAAGAAACGTGGCTCCCAGGCTGTGGCCAGCGCCGATGCATCGACCGCCGTAAGCGAGAGTCTCGAGGCCGTGGAGTCGTGTATCACCAAGGTCCACGAGAAGATCACCATGGACCTGACGGAGATCGCTGTGCTGCGGGATGTCGTGCGCATGTGTGTGGTGTTTTTGGGCATTGTGAACAGTGTCGACCCCGTGCGCCGCGCTGCGTCCTCATCGGATTTCAAGGCCGCACTCAACATTCTTCAGCAGAAGCCCGTGCACATGCAGCTGGCTAGTACGATCCGTCGGGTGATGCTGTCTGTGCCAGAGGATGCCGTATCGCTCATCTTGGGCGATGTGCTCGACTGGATTCTCAACAGCGGTACAGAGATTGCTACGTGGGGCTGGCTGTTTGTGTTTTTCGCACAATTTGACTCGTCGGCGATTGTCGAGTTTTTCGTGCATCACGCTGTGTTTCAACAATCTGCTGCTGCCTATCGTGACCAAGAAACGCAACTGACGTTGGCAGTGCTCGAGGCTCTCGCACCCAATCGCACAGCAGAGATCGTGGATGCCGTGCGAGCAGCACTGCAGCTTGTTTCCACCGGCTCGGATTCTAACCGTGTCCAAGTATCCGATCCTCTGACTCGGCTCATCCATCTAGGATCACAATCGCCGACGCTTCTGCGAGCTGTGGATGACTCTTTCCAATGGATCTTCACGCGAGATCTCATCTTGGCGCTGTGGCAGAAGAGCGTGGAAGACGCACGGCCAGTTCGCAATGGCGTAGGCGAGCAGAGTGAAGTGTCACCTCTGTGTTTAAAGCTCCTGCAGCTGATCCAGGAACGAAGTGCCGAGCTCGACAACACGATCTTCCAGCTTGTGTTGCTGCTACAGCAACTCAGTGCAGTCAGTTTGTCCAGCTCCCGAATCGATTTGGTGCGACTGGCAGGAGATTTTCACGCTGATGTCGTGCAGGTTGCCCAGCATCAGGCCGATACGACGATCTTGCGTAGCATACATCGACGGATTCCGTACATCGCCCAAACGTGTATCGAGTTACTGCACCAAGATCGAGAATCATCAGATCCAGGATTGGCGACGGCGCGTCTCGAGTCGTGGAAGTCATGGCTTGTTGCGATTGCAAAGTCCGTTTCTCGTCGAGATGTCACCCACCAACTGCTGCAGGCCGATCTTACGGCGTGCGAAATTGCTTCGTCCAGCAACTCTACAGCCTGCCCAGTCGCAGCGGTTTGTGAACTGTTGTGTATCGTCGTTGAGCCGTCCTCGCAGGATTTTGCTGTCATGTTTCGCGAGATCACGGAATGGCTCCGGCATCTCGCCATATCCAGCGCTGGTCGATATCGCCTGCTGTCTATTTTGGAACACTTGATGGAGGAAAGCATGAGTAATCATGCGTCAGAGATGAGATTGGTTCCTCTGCAGCTCGAAGGCATCAACAGATCCGATGATGTCGATTCGATCATTGGCGCATTCGGGCGTATGAGTACGTGTCAAGAAAGCTGGAGCCAACTCGAGCAATGGCGGGCAGCGTCTGGCGCGGAGCTGTGGGAGTACTTGCTCGATCTGGTCGTTAGTATTGACCAGGGCAACACTGAGATCTCGGTCCACGCGCTTTTCCTTCTCGCCAAAACGCCGTTTCCGACGCTCGAAGATCCATTGTGGCAGTTCCGTTGTATCCGCAAGCTCACGAACGTGTACTTCTATACGCTGCGCCGTTACCGAGCTTTGATGATCGACCTCGAGGCATCTCAGGCAACCCAAAGGGAGTGCCGAAAGCAGCTCGAGACCATGCGGACGATCATTGGCCGCGTGTGCGCTCTGGATGGGGCCGTTGCGCACTACCCTTCGACTGTGTGTTCTCAGTTCACGTCATTGTGGCTCGACTTGCTCTTTAGCACGGCCTCCGCGACGAGTGTGCCCACACACTTTCCGAGCAGCACCAAGGGCGACGGCATCACTCTTAAGAAGCGTCCATCAGCAATGTCGGGGGACCGTCGAGACAGTATCAGTGCCGGAGAAGACCCCGTCGTCATTCGTTCAGAGCGCACGATCAGCTCTAAGTGCACCAATTTGCAGTCCTCGCAAGTCATCACCAAGCATTCAGACACTCTCATCTATCGTAAGGCGCTCGATGAGACGTGGGAGCGAGAATTACATGCTGCGTTCACCTGCAGTGTACTCGCGACAAATGTGTTGGCGCAACTCGCACCAACGCGTAGTCCTGATGTCGATGCTGACAAATGCGAACGACGGATGAAAGTGCTCGTGGATATGCTTTTGGAGCGAGCGACTCCGTGCTGCGGTGTCCCCAGCGACGATGTGTACAAGGAGATCCTGCCAAATCGATCCAGCTTCGATGTGGACTTGCGGATCGAGCAGTGGATCAACCATTTTCCCGCATTTTTGCCGTTGCTTCGCCTCGTGATCGAGCACAGTATCTCGTCTCCGACTTCAACCCATTCACTGCGCCTCGTTCCAATCATCAAATCGGCGCTCGCTGTTCTCGTTGGTCACTGGAACAGTGTGAAAGGTGAGCTCGACTTCGAGAACATGGACGTGCCGCCGTACATGCGGAACCGCAATCAGCTCGCGCTGTCGTGCGAATTGTTGCGAATTATTCGCGTGTCAGGTTGGCTTCCCGAGCCACTCGCTCGCACAGCCGAGTTGTTGCCACTGACAACGCCGGCCGATGTTCGCGGTATCCTCTTTAGCTGCTGGTTCTTCCTCGCCGACCACCCGCCGAGCACGACCTCGACCTCGACCGCGCAGGGATCGACGAGTACAGGTGCCGCCCCCACCAAGATGCCCATCGAATTCTACGTGCTCCCAGTGCGGAAAGCGCTCCATCGAAACATCCACAAGGTCGGCGCTAAGTACGCGTCCTTCACGTGCTGATGGGATCGACAGCGCGAAGCGGTCCGGTGTAGCCATTCGCATACTGGACTGTAGCCATGTGAGAAAGTCGTCGTTTGTTTGTGGCCGTAACAAACGCTGTTTCGAACTCCCGACGATTTTGATGGGCAGAAAGGTGCTCCAACCAACTAACACACCAAGAGAACCAGAGCAGCTTGGTTCCCGCACAACAGGACAACCATCCAAGGCTTGCGCGGTTGTCAATGACGTCTTGTCATCTTCTTGCATCTTCTTGGAGCACGAATAACCAACGATGCCAACTGGATAAAGTTGACGCATTGGAAGTTTCAGTGGCCAGCAAGTACTGATGTTGGAGATGAAAAAAATCAGGATTTCCTGGTCACGAGATCTTTTCGCATGGCTGTGTTGAACCAAAGTTGAACCCACTTCAGGCCAGACTCAGTTGCTCTGGAGTCTTGGGCACCTGACACTTTGGTCTCCTTGCCCAACCCACTCCGAAGAGGGTTCCCACATGCAGCCCTGCCAGTAACCCTGCCGAGAACGAACCTTCACTGACCATACATGATGAGATCAAAGATCACAGTTTCAACCCCCCACGGAGAAATCGGTTCAAACTTTTCATCACCTCTGTTGGGTAATGAAGCTCACACCAAGAGAATGGCAACCATTTATGTGAAAGAGGGCTAGGGATGTTACGAGGACGAAAAGCAGGCGGCATTTAATTTCTCAGGCATCCATCGCCAATAGACCACAGAAAAACCAAGTGATCCGGTCAATACTGGATCATTCGTTTACCCCTACCCCCTAAATCAGGTTTCTTTCCACGCATGGTCCGGTCCACGACGCCGACTCCGGACATGCCAGTGTGCGATCCGCGAACTAAATGCTCACTTGCCATTTCCCCAGCCGTTCAACAGCTGGTGCTTCCTCCCCAGGTTCACAACCCCACGGCAGTGCGAAGTCGCAAGAGGGTAGGTCACTCTCTGTTCCTTGTCGGCTGTTTATTTGGACGAACAATCCCTCACGGCTCTTCTTCCTCTCTGTGCTGTTTGTTGTTGCCTCTCGTCCTGAACCCCTCCTGGGCGCTCTTTCCTCGACCAAATCCCCTGGCCCTCATACCCCCATTTGCCGGCCTTCGCATCGATCTCTCTCTTTCTCTCTCCAGAGTCCAGAGCGATCTCCCCGCGTTGACCAGCACTTACCTCCTCCCCCACGTCCAGAGTCTCTTTTCCCTCCTCCTCTTAAGTCACCATGGCCTTCTCTGTCACCACGCGCGCCGTGCTCGTCGCGGCCGTCGCGGCGCTTGCCACGCTCTCGTCTCCCGCCCAGGGCGTCGACTTCACCACGGGCGGTACGGCGGACGCCGCTGCCACGGTCGCCAAGGCCGCGACCACGCCCGCGGCCGCCAGTGCCGCCAGTGCCGCGGGTGCTGCTGCTACGCCCTCGACCTCGCCAGCGGCCGCTGCCGGTGCTGCTGCTGCTGCGGCTTCGGCCGCGTCTGCTGCTAGCGGTGCGAGCGCTGCCGCCGCGTCCGCTTCGAGTGGAGCTGCTGCCGCGTCCGGATCGCTCCCGACGAAAGTCAAGAAGACGGTGGATGGATGGCCCGGCGCCGTCGTGATCAAGGGCAACAAGTTTTTCGACTCGAAGACGGGCCTGGAATTTCGCATGAAGGGCATGGCCTACTACCCGCGCCCGAACGCCGGCGAGCTCTCCAAGGTCGCCAACTACGACTGGGCCGCCGACGAGCACGAGAACGTCTGGGGTCCGGATCTCGCCATCATGCAGGATCTCGGCGTCAACACGATCCGCCTCTACAGTGTGGACCCGAGCAAGTCACACGACAAGTTCATGTGCGCGGCCGCGTCGGCCGGCATGTACGTTCTCATTGGCATGGCCGCGCCGTGCAAGGACTGCGCGATCCTCGACGAGCTCCCGCCCAAGTGTTACCCGGACGCGCTTTTCGAGCGCATGCAAATGGTCTACAACGCCTTTGCCGTCTACGACAATGTGCTGGGCTTTAGCGTCGGCAACGAAAACAACTTGCTGCGCACGTACGAGAAGACGGGCATCCAGACCATGCCGTGCGCAAAGGCGCTGCTGCGTGACACGCGCAGCTACGCCGCGAGCTGCGCCGGGTCGCTGCGCCAAGTGCCCATCGGTCTCGATCTCGCCGACATTTTGCCGCGCGACCAGTGGCTCACGTACATGGACTGCGCCGTGGACAAGAATGAGTTCACGCGCGCCGAGTGGCTCGGCTTCAACCCGTACGTCGAATGCGACCCGGTCAAGAACACGCAGTACTCGCAGTCGGCCGGTCTCAAGAACCTCATGAACGTCTACAGCAAGATCGAGTACCCGCGTCCGCTCATGTTTGGCGAGTTTGGGTGCAACTTGGGCAAGAACACGATGGGCGAGTACGAGAACCAGCGCATGTTCTACGACGCGAAGTGGATGAACGAAGAGCCCGAGATGGAGGCCGAGATTGTCGGCGGCAACGTGTTCGAGTTTGTGACCGAGATCCCCAACACGGTCGCCAAGAGTACGTCGTCACTGTTGCGAGGGAGGAATTCGAATTGGATTGCTGACTGACTTATTTTCCTTGGATTACAGAGCTCACCAAGGTTGCGGACGAAGGCCGCTACGGTGTCGGGTACTTCACGCCGCTCACGTGCGACCACGACAAGGTGCCGTGCACGTTTGTGCCGTACCCCGAGTACGCCAACCTCAAGAAGGCGTACACGACGACCAAGGCGCCGACGCTTAAGATGAGCGACTACAAGGTCGTCCGCGAGAATGTGCTCCAGTGCCCGTCCAACATTTCGTCCACGCTCCAGCCCATGCCGACGTCGACCAAGCCGCTCGCGTGTCGCTCGGGCCCGGACTCGCAGCCCAAGTGCAACGGCGGGTCCTCGAACACCGGCACCAAGGTCAAGAGCGCGCCGGCGCTGGGAGCTGTCGTGGCGCCGTCCAACACCAACTCGCCCGGTGCTGGTGCTTCGGGTGGCAACGGAACGAGCGCGGCGGTCGCACAGGTCGGTGCACCGTCCATGGCCGCTGCTGCGGTCGCGGCCGTGTGCTCGCTTGTCGCGACGCTCGCGCTCGTGTAAGAAACCCAAGAAGCTACATGACAGAATCTTGTGCGTTAAATGCAAATCTGCTTGTATACGAGAGAGTATGATAAGGGATGATTTGATGCCGAGAGGAGCAAGGCGGCCCTGTAAGACAATACAACGAAAGGAGGCGAGTTCTGTGGACCCCCCTACCAACGGATCCATAGTCTCTTATTCACGATGAAAGTCTAGACGCGGTCCATGACGCTCTTGGTCACGGGCGGGTACAGCTGCGACACGACGACCTGGCGGTGGAGCACACCCGCTTGCTCCTGTGCAAACGCGAATGCCTTCTGCTGTTCCGGTGAGCCCATGGCGAGCGCCTTGTTCTTGCGGAAATCCTCGCGCACACGACGGACGGCGTAGTTTCGGTAGTTGTAACTCTATGGAAAACAAGGCGTAGCGTATCAGCGACGGCTCATTCGACAGCGCAGAGCGCGTAGATTCTCGGCGCGTGTGTTGGTGCGTACCTCGAACTTGGTGGCGTCGCGCAGCATGTCCTTGTAGACTCTCAGCACGGCTTGCTTGGTCGCCATTCTTCTTGCGTTCGATTGGCTTCGGCTTTGTGGTGCTCTGCCGCGCTTCATGTGTGGGGATCAGAGTGATGGTCAGATGAATTGAACACCAGGAAATGAATTGCACATTCCTTACCGTAAATTACGATAATCCCCGTCAAATACGATTGCACTACAGTGACCATCATTCCGTACTATACATGTGACGTGTGATAGAGATAGCAATTGATGCAGAGCTCATTGACAACGCGGAAAAGTCCTGGAAACACACGCCCAAGACGATGGCGCTCGCCCCTTCGTGGTCCATAAGAGATCGTGGGTCCCTATTTGCAATACGCTGAGCCACCTGCAGTCAATGGCAGCCGACAAGACCACGTGGAGTCTCCGTGCGTGGTTGCGACGCCTCTTCCAGCGCTCCACTGACCAAGTACTTGTCCGCCCAATTGATTTCGAGTCCATGGACAGATACTGTTGAGCTGACTGAACTGTGCAATTACAGGTCGCGTCTGGACCAGCAGCAGCCACTGACGACCTCCCGAGTCCGCGGTCGAATCTCACGATCGCTGAGAAACGCATGGTCATGAAGGCGACCCAAGGCTACTGGTACGTGTGTCGCCGGAACCACCCGTACCTCGTGGGCAACTGCGGCGTGCCCTTGGAGTTTGCGGTCTGTCCGACGTGCGGTGACTCGATCGGCGGCAGCGGCTACACGTACGGCAACAAGAGCGGCGTCGCGCGCGGATCGAAGCGTATCGATGGCATCTTCTAACCAACAGCCAAGCCCACACCCTTCCAAAACAAGAAATCTATATATCGGTAAATGACGCGACCCCGTGGTCGGCTTGTGCAACCGTCCCTGGGCGTCTGCCTGTTGCGAGACTCTTCTAACGGACGGGTCAATATAAGGATCTGCCACGCCCCCTTATCTCTTGCCGCGCTGCTTTGTCCGCGCCGTTTTGCTGGGGCGCTTGCCCTTGGGCGCCTTGCCACCCGTGACACGACCGCCCTTGCCCGACGGAGCACCGCCCCGCTGCCGGCGCCCCGGGAACGACGACGTGTCGTTGGTGCTTTCGCGCGTGTTGCTCTTGCTAAACTTTTTCGGTCCGCCAAAGCCAAACTTTTTGTTCTTGGCTTCGCGCTTGGCATTCACGCGTGGCTTCTTGGCATCGCGGTCGTCACGGCCGCCGTCCCGCTTGCGCTTGCCGCCGGTCGGTGCCACAGGCGTCTTGCCCGCCACGATCTCGTCGAGCTCGTGGTCGTCGTCGTCGCGGATCGCGCCGCCCTTGTCGGCGTTGCGACGCTTCTTCCACTCCTTCACGGCCGTCAGCGTGTCCTTCTTTTGCTGGAGACGCTCCTTGGCCTTCTCGGCTTGGATCTAGTGGGAATAAGAACTCGTTAGCTATCCACACGACCTACTGCTATAGGACGCAATCGCAACCGGCGTACCTCCTTGGCGACCTTGCGGTGGGCCTGCGACTTTTTGCGCTCCTCGACAGCGTGGATTTTCTTCTGTTCGTAAATGAGCTTGTCCTTGACCTTGGCCATGTGCGCGTCGCTCTTGAGCATCTCGGCAAAGTAGTCGAGCGGTCGCTTGTACGCCACGTTCTGCTGCTTGAGCTTGTCTTTCGCGTGGCGCACGCTCGCGAGCGTGTTGTTGTAGAAGGCCACTTCGCGCTTGAGATCGTCGTGGACATTCGTGAGCTCGACAGCGTGCGTGCACACGTCGAGCGTCTCGACCCACGCAAGCGACGCCGTCGACGCCGCATAGTCGGCGACCAGCTTCTTGAGCGCCTCGCCATTGTAAATGCCGCGGTTCTCGCGCTCGTTCTGCTGGCTCTGCTGCTCGGCGAGCTGCTCCTCGACAAGGCGGCGCTCGATCTCGTCCTCTTCGTTCTCCTGGTCGTCGTCCTCGTCCTCGTCGTTACCATTGTCATTGTCGCTATTGTCGCTAGCGTCAGCGGCGCGCGAGAGCGAGCTCACCGCAGGCGTCTCGAGGATCTCGCCCTCGGCCGCGTGCTCGGCGCTCACGAGCGTCGACAGCAGCGCCGGAGACTTGCGCGACGACTTGCGGGCCATGGCGATAGAGTGATGTGCGCGGGTGGAGCTCCTCGGCCAATGATGCCCAACCGCGCTGGTTTGACTGGTGACCAATGGAATGTACTGTCCGAGACAAAATAATATTAGAAATCGTGTCGTTTCATAGCACCAGTGAGTTTATGTTAAACGAGTAGGTTACGGAGAGAGTACTTCATGTTATCAATATATTTATGTGTGCAGCTCACGAAGGGTATGTCCACGAGGTCTCCTGGGTCGCGCGGTTGTAGTAGTACGTCTGCTGCGTCGTCGGGTCGAAGACCTCTTCCCATTTGTTGGAAGAGGCCTCTTGTGGTGCGGAGAAGGCCGTCGTAGCGTATCCTGCGGCTGCACCGTAGCCCGATGGATCAGCGTATCCCCACGCGTCTTGCGTTGCGTACCCCGCGGACGCATACGGATCGCTCGGTTGCTGCTGCGGCTGAGCCGTGTAGTCGTAGCTGTCCGTCATCTCTGGGTGGGCTGCGTAGTACGCCTGCCACGCGGCAGCGTTGCCGTCGTCCGAATAAAAGTAGTTGGTGCTGGTGACGAGCGATGCATCCGTCGGAGCGTACCCGTCGCCGGAAGACGCAGCCCCGTTCGCTGCCGCTGCAGTATTCGAGTAGTCGTTGTGCGGCGCTGGATCGACTGTCGGTACTTCGGCTGAATTGTAGCCGTTGTTGTTATCGTACCAACCACTCGGCGTCGCTGTTGACCAGGCGTTCTGCGCGTAGTAATGGGAATAGTCGTAGCTGTAGCCAACATGCTCTCCCCACGCAGCCGTGCCTGTTTGCGGTGCTGCCTCCGCTTGGTCTTGAGTGTACCCAGTACTCAGCGCAATCTCATCTCCTTCCTTCGCCTGGCCCATGATTGCTGATGCTGGCTGGGCGGGATCCGCCGACTTGAGCGTCGCGTCGGGCGTATCGGCTTGCAGCTTCCGCTTCTCTCGGTACTCGTGCAGCTTTTGCTTTGTCCACACTGCAAATCGCTCCGCCCTATTCACATACCACAACAAAACTGAGCCATTGAGTCCCTCCCCCCAAACATCTCTTCCCAAACGATAAACGTACAGGGAATGGCTGACCCACACGATTCGCCCTGGGTCCATCGAGAACTCGACCAGGAACATCGCGTACTCCTGGGGATCATCCGTGTCTTCCGTTTTCTCTTTATGTCCCAAGAACGCCGTGGCGAGGGGGATGTTGTGTTCGGTGATCCGCTGCGTTGCGTCCACATCCACTAGCACCGAGTCGGTAGGGTCCCGCATCCACACCTCCAGGCCATGAAGCCAGACCTTGTCCTCGAGCGGCGGCGGCTCGCGAACATGGCGAGACCGGATCTGCCGCGCGAGCTCCCGCTCTGCCTTTGACGGCAGCTTCTTTAATCGCAGCGTTTGGCGATTGCGGATCCAGCCACGGAGATCTTCCGAACACGCGATAAACTTGGCGCCCACAGTGAGACGAGCCACCCCTGGCAGCGGCACGCCGAGCTGCATGTACTCGGACAGCAGAAGCCCGAAGGCTCTAGCCCGAATGCCCAGTTGGCGTCGCTGGATCGCATTCATCTCGCGCAGCTTCCGCTGTGTGACAGAATCACTGGGCAGCGGTGGGGCCAATCCCAGTGCGTTCTTGACTTGGTACTTGATACTCTGTTTCACGACCGTGTCTTGCTGGTGCTGTCGCCACGTAGCTTCTCGCTCCTCACGAAGGGATCTCGCGATCCGTCGCGCACGGATCAGCGGTGCGCTATTACGCCAGAACCGCTCAATCTTGGCGGCAGCACGGGTCTGCTGGACCAGCAGTTCACGGGCGCGGATCAATTCGGTGTCGCATCGCTCGCGTTGTTCTTGCTCCTTTCGAAGGCGCTCTGTGTGGGCTTTCATCTGGTTCGTCACGATCAGCAGTTTGGTGAGCTCGCCGCAGGCTTCGACTGGGTGGAGCGACCACGCACAGCTCGCACAGACGCGTTTCCTGTCGGTCCTGCATTCCCACTGGACGGCCCGTGGCAAGGGCTTAGCATTGAGTGGCGCCGTGGGCGAGTCGAGCACTGCATCGTCCTCCTGGCAGTCACCACACATCTCGACCAGCGGCGCCGACGCGTGGACCTGCAACGCACCACGACGGTGCGTGAACGCAAAGCAGACGTCACAGTACAGAGCATCTGGATCTCCCAGTTTTTCCCCCGCTTGATCGCTTGCTTCTCCGTGTGTGGGATGATTCGCCTTGCCTTTGGTTCTCTTGTGGGCAGCGTCAGCACAGCCTCTGCAGTGGCGAGACGCAATCTGAAACTTGCACAGCCCGCACTTGCGTAGTCTCTCCATCTCATGGTCCTCTCCGCTCTTGGTCTTATGGAAGGTTGGCTCACAGGCGCGGCAGAAAAACTCGTCGCACGAAAAACAGTACACGTCGCTGCAAGTGCCACAATCGATTTTACCTTGGCACGCCACGGTCAAGATCTTGTCGGGTGGGGGGAACGGCACGACCTCTGCCTGCACGTCCACGTCGCCAAGCACCCAGGGCTTTTGCCACGTCGAAAATCCCGTCTTGGGATTCATCCAGTACGGGAGACCCCACTCGGGGTCTATATACTTTTCGTACTGGGCCTGGACACAGCTCCGGTACAGCTTGCGTGCGAGCAGGCGTCGGACACTGGCTTGGACTCGGATCATGGCCGCCTTTCTCTTCTCCATCTCTCGCTGCTGGAGCCGCTGGAGCTTGAGCAAGAGCCCTCTCGCGCGGTCGCGCTGTCTCAGGAAGAGCCGCTGCACGACCCGCGCATGGGCGTGGACCACACGGTCCACATACAACGCCATGTCAAGGACAAGCGGCTGGAGCTCGGCGATCGGGAAGAGCGACTGCCAGAGTAGTGCGAGCAGTCTCGCTTCCGCACCGTCATACTTGCTCCACCACAGCGTGATATGAGCGAACTTGATATCTGCAAGCCGCTGGATCGTCGCGATGAACTCCGGGAACACTAGCGCACTCTTGGACGCGCCGGCGGCCTTGGCCATGGCCACGTCCACGTCCGTCATGGAGAAGGCTTCCTTCACGTGGCGTCGCTGGGGAGACGAGGCACTGCCTGTGGCCTTGTTGGCGGCCTTGAACAGCGCGACCATCTTGGAGCGTTCTGGCTTGGCCGACAGGAGGTCCTTCATTTCCAGTGACGGCCACTTGGCAGTGTCCTTGAATCCACAGACTGTGAGGAACACGAGCGGCAGGATCGGAAACCGAGCTCGTACTGGTGGCTTCTGGAGGGGCTTGGCCGGCGCCGCGAGTCCCTTCACGAAGAGCTTGATACTGTCGTTGAACGATGAGCCAATGGCCGAGAGGAGAATCAGTTCGTCCGTCAAATGCTGCGTACTCACGACGAGACACTGCCTGGCAAACACGAGCGCTTCCTCCCGTCGACGGTGGAACGCCAGCAACTGCGCCGTGCGTTTCCGGTAGAAAAACGCGTGGCACAGCCATCGCTGAAGCCGAACTGCCATCACGCACTGGCGCGCAGTCTGCAGTTTCCACAGCGCGGCGAGCCGCCGCGTGCGCTTGTGGTGCAGCCAGCGAAGGATCCGGCGAGCAGCGTACGCGCGTTGCAGCGTACGCGTCCACTTCCAGCGGACGACCCACCGCTTCAGTGATCGCTTGGCTCGCAGTTCGCGAACAACGCGCCGTGCGAGATGGCCACGCACGTAGCGTTGGATGGAGACGGCCGACTGCCGTCGTTTTCTCAGTTTTGCTTCCACGTCAAGCGCTCGCCGTCGCCACTGCTGGAACACGAAACGCTTGTGATGACGATGCCGTCGAAACGCACGCTGGATCGCGGACGCGGCAGCCGCGAGGGTATCGACGGTTCGTGGTGGTTTCTTTCGCGCGTGCTTCAGCACGTCCGCGAGTCCAGCGGACGCCTTGGCGAGTGCCGCGGCGGTTGCCGTGCGCGTGCCTCTGATGCCTTCCATTCGTTCCGCCTTCTTCTGGATGCGCGCAAGACGAGCGAGCTTCTTGCGTCGCCGGAGCGTCGTCTCGTATCGCTGCTGGTACCACCAGCGACGAATTGTCTTTTGGATCTGGACACTGGCAGCAAAGAGCCGAGCCTGCTCGTGCCGCACAAGCTCCTTCAGGCGTTCGGCGACCGACACCTGTTGTCGCTGCTGGTACTGCTCGCTGGAAGAGTACCAACTCCACACATTCGCTGTGATGAGGCGACTCGCCTGTTGGCGTTTGAGCTGCGCGGCGAGTCGGCGAAAGCGTTGGCGGAGAACCATTGGGTACAGTGCCTGCGTGATCACAAACGCCGCGCCATGGCGTTCAATTTGCCACTGGAGCATTGCCTCTCGTGACGTATTCCTCGTCAGCACCTGCATCGCGATTGCCTGGCGTGCAGTCTCGCGTCGCTGTCGGGTCATGCGGCGCCTCGTGAGGTGGCCTCGCACGAGCTTCTGGATCCGGACCGCCGCGACGACCTGCTTGATGTTGAGCAGCACCGCGATTAGCGCGTTCCGCCGGAGCTTGCGGTCGCGCCACTGCCACTGCAGATAGATGACGGCGTGCTTGCGCTGCTGGCGGGATCGTTCATGGTGGATCCACTGGTAGCGATGCCACACGCGCTGGATCTTGATTGCCTGGTGGTGCCGGTAGTTCACGCGCAGCTGCAGCACTTGGCGGGCCTGGGTCTCTACCTTCTGGGCTTCTCTCTGAAGGCGTCTGCGCAAGGTACGTGCGTTGTGGCCTCGCACGACACGAACGATCGTCGCGACCGCTCGTCGCTGCTGCTCGCGCCTCAGCTGCCGCGTGGTCTCGACCCATTTTTGGTAGAAGAGAGCGTAATAGCGATGGCGGAACCTTTGCAGCACACGCTGGATCACGTCGATCGACCGCTGCTGGCAGAATTCCGTCAGATTCCGTTCAAAGAGAAACGACGACGACAGCACAGACTGCGAGGCCGAGAGCAGCGCATCCATGTCACGGGAGGCTCGCTCGACGTCGTGGTGGGACGACTGCAGCCGCCGTTGCGTCTCCGCCAATGCCGCAACCATCTCCTGACGGTGCATTTCGACGCGCTGCTGGGTTTCGCTTTCTTTTCGCTGCTGCTGCTGCCAGTCGTCGTCGATCGCATCGAGACGAGGCCTCAGTGCCTTCGTCGGCGATCTCTTCAGTGCCGTCGCCATCATCGTCATCTTCTTCTCTGGACTTGGCTTCCTCCTATGATCAGTCGCAGCTTCTGCAGTAGTAGTATCACTTGTCGCTTCGTGGTCTCTCGCCTTCTGCCGTTGCTTGCGAAGCTGCACGAGCACGCGGTATGCGTCACTGCCCTGAGCGGCATCTTGTAGACTAGAGGACGTGGAGGTCGCTGGCGTGGGCCTGGGCGGTGGCTGCTGCAGCACCTCGCGCAGGAGCAGCTCGTCGATGGATTCGAGTCGCTCGCCGCGCTCAATCGCGCGCAGCGTGCGCTGGAGCCGCACGTACGAGTCGTTCATCGCCCACGAGGCGTCGCCATGGTCTCACCTCTTGATATCGTATCAATTCTGGGAGAGTGGCAGCGACCAATAAATTGGTACACCAGTCCCAAGGCAATACAATAAATTGGAATTGCCAATAATTGACACAGTGTAAAGTGATGTCGAGATGGGGTCCCCGGCTCAACAGCTGAACCCATCTCATGGTTCGCCTGCCAGACTGTCTGGCTATCGAAGGCTTGGATAATTATTTTAATACTTATCCAAGCCTTAGATAGTATTAAAATACCACCCAATGCCCTAGCTTCGCATAGTGTGGAGGCCTTCGATTCCAAGGACTCCTGCCAGAAGGAGCACGAGCCCAGAGGCCCGTGCTTCTCTTGGATTGTGGGTACGTTGCTACGGACGACGGTGCGCTCTCTCTTTGGATATCATGAGATGAGCATCCGTTGTACTAATATCGAAGGCCTCCTCGGACCCGTGCTCCTCTTCTCTCTTGCGTGCGCGTTTCTCCGGAAATGACCCTGCGCTCTCTCTGTGGGCCCCAGAGCAAGGCGGTTTCCCTTTTGAACACCGTGGACGCCACAGTGGAGCATCACCCGCCAAGCTTGTCGCAGCAATAGCTACTACATGGCGTCCGTCCTTACTGTGTCAATCAATGTGTACACTGTACATACAGGCTGTACCTGGATTCGAAAAGCACTGCCCAGGTACGGTAGAGAGGACTGTACTGTAGTTCAAGTGGCGTATCGCACAAGAGGAGATGCGCAATGCAGGCAGCCACCGGGGGCTCAGTGAACTCGTGAGTCACAAGTGGTGGTGGCCGATTCGTCGAATACAACACCACCCGCAGCCGTATGCCACGGGGCGAAATTGCTCGAAATCCTAAAGAGTCCAAGCGCAAACAATGCTCGCCGACTAAGAAGCTCGCTGTGCGCATGAAGCCATTGCCCACTGGTTAATGGAGCTCCCGGGGTTCCGCGATGAGAAGCCTCCACATTACAGTATTACAGTACCTGTAACGTTTTCCTGGGTTCTGATGACCTCGGAGATGGGTGGGGGGAGGAGACTCAGTATCTTTCTTCCCGATCGCCACGTTGTGGCATGAATGGTCTTGTGGGTTCAAGCTGGACAGCACTCAGCGACTTGGGTTAAAACCGGTATCTCGGCTTGAACTGATCTAAAAAGCACCATGTGCTCCTCACGCTTCGTACTGTTCTACCTCGAAGTCTGGAGCGGAGACGACGCCTCCGAGCAGCGCAACGACACCGAGAAGGTGTGAAGATCGCATTTCCGTCGCATCCGGTCCTTTTTCGCAGTGTACTCTGTCCGTCGGTACTGTATCACCTTTTGGAAGGATCCTGGATTTGAATCACCTTTTACAATTTTCCCTTATTTAAAAACTGGGACAGAATGAGCCGGTCCACGTACAACATCTAACGACCTCAGGAACGAACACAACAACTTCTGGGTGCTCAAAGTTGATTCAGCACGTGCGACGTGAAAAACACAGAAAGTACGGAGTGTACAGCACAGTGTATGCGTCTGCCGTGGGCCTGCTGACTCTTCGACCTATTTGTACTGTACAGTACTCTGCTGTGCGGTACAGACTGTATCCACAATTGACAAAACAGACATGAGACAGTGATGAGTCGTATGCGTCCATGTGGAACTCAACACTCATGAGAAACGCGAAAGCGTGGTGGTCCGCGCCTTGCCTTTAGCAACATCCATTGTCCAAGCAGGTCACCCAGTACTATACTTGTGGGTGACCAGTTTGAAGTATAACGGTATGGCCAAGAGAGAGAGGGAGAGAGGGGGGAGTTAGCGCTCCCTCTCGGCGAGCGCAAGCTGTCCAGTCTCCATCTACCATAAACCACTTTGCAATTTGCCATCCTTCGCCCAACCAGCCAAGCCAAACAACCTCCACTCTCCTCCCAATCACCATGCAGTTCCGCTCGCTCGTTGTTGCCATCGCCGCCGTCGTCGCCGTCACGCTCGCGCCCACCACCAGCGCCATGGAGCTCGCCACCAACGCGACCGCGGCTAACTCGACGATGACCACCGCGCCGACGTCCAACTCGACGGCCAAGGCCACGACCCCGACGCCTTCCCCCTCGAAGAAGTCGGGTGCCAGCACCGCGGCCATCGCCGGTGGCGCGACCCTCTTTGCGGCCACGCTTGCGTTCACGTCGGCGTAGAGAGCTCGGCGTTGAGTATACACACATGTCAGAGATTCGTCTTGTATCCCTTGCTGATCTGAACAGCGTAAAGAAAAAAATACACATATCGTGCCAAAACTTTCAGTATATTACATAGTAAAACTGAATTTACAGTAACTTTGTCTGTTGACAACAGGCTGATCGATTGTCAAGTGATAAAACAGATCCTTTCTGCTGCGGAATTTCCGTGTCGTCGTGAAAAAAAAAAGGACCGAGGTTCAGTGCAAAGGAAAGTTCAATGAGACACAGAATTCCATCCTAAACCTACTGAATTAAGGCGATCTACGGACATACCTGATGGATTCAACTTCAAATCCTCGCCTTTGTGCTTCTGTGTGGAAGGTCTTCGGGGCAGAGAGTGGGATCTGGATCTCCACCAATAAAGGATTAAGTGAGTGTAGCCTTTGGGGGCACTTGTTGTGATCCGAGGGGTGCCCCTGGACCATTCACTTTTCTTATTTTGGCTTCACCACCAGATCTCCACCCCACGTCCACTCCAGTCAGGAGGCTTCTTCGCCTGTCATGCAGTACCGTGCCGCCACGACTATCATCATACTCGCTGCTGCTGCGGCGCTTACCCCAGCCACCAGTGCTGCACAGTGTACGGACGCACAGCGGAGAATGGTCGAATCTTTGGAAGTGGAGTCAGCAATGGACCCGGCGTGCCTGCAAAACGACAGCATAGTGCCGAGCCTCGACAGGATCGACCCCAAGGTCTGGGCAAGCACCAGCCCCTGCCGGAACATCGCCTGCGTCACGTTTTTATCGGCCCAGGCTGTGAAGGCGCCCGATTGCGCGATCGACAGCGTCAACATGAAGTCCAGTTTCGCATCCAAGCTCGCCCTATGTGTTGACCTCGCGAGTGGCAAGCTCTCGGCTGAACAGATCAAGCAACGCGTCTTTAGTGTGACTGGCGACTCGGTATGAGCGAGCGCGTATCGAATCGTGTTGGGAAGCTCAAGGGCGGTCTCACTGGGGTTCACGACATTCACTTGGGTTTCTGCTTTGGCTGCGTCATAATCAATGCATGCCGCTCGCAAGCAGATTCCCCAGACAGCTTCACTAGTCATCACAGGATTCGGCAGGCGTTCGGTATCTTGCTGCCGAGCAAGACGACATTGATGAACTGTACTGATGTCCAGATTGCTACATGTCTCGACTGGGATTGCCGTCCCATTGTGGAAGAAAGTTTCAGCGCAGAGTATTGCCCGCCTAACCATTGAACCCACATACGCACTGTACTGTATTGGGTCTTTCTTGTCGAGATGGCAGTCAGTATAAGTCACTGAGTATAGACATACCCAGCGAGCACCCAAGCCAAGGCCATACACTACGGTATGAGAACGGTGGGCACCACAATATAGTCCACAATACAGTACTAAATAGTAGAACAGTGCACTACAGTACCTGCTCCCTGAACTTCAAAGAGACCGCTGTACACTGCGCATACGGTACCTGCTCCAATGGAGCAGGTTGTACGAACTTGAAGACCCTATGAAACGCATCCAGGTGCTTACACTGATGTTGTTGGTATAATAGTGACCCACTGGACCACCCAGTTGGTGACGCTGTCCGCCATCCAGTCGTGATAGATAGCTCAAGCGCGACATGTGCGGTACCCAGATCGTACAGCATGAATAAAATGATTTACGTTAGTTTGAGATGCCAAACGGAGAACAGACGCAGCGAGCGCCCTGGCTCACCGTACGTATCTCAGTACCTTATTATTGTAATGGTTGAGTCCTTCTTGCCCGCAGGGAAAAAACCGAGCTCGAGTGGTTTCAGAGCGTGGGATAACCAGCAGGATGCTTCAGGAGCATGGAGGAGACACTCCAGGTGAAGAAACGATATGTTGTAGAACTGGAACTGTCTGCAGGGTGTGGAGGAGACCGAATAATTTTGGATGCGTCTAGAGGGGCCAGCCTGACTCATGATCCATATGCTCCAATCTAGGCTGGGCACAAACTTCAAGAGCGCTTCTTCCTTCCGCAGAAATCCAGTTCAGAGGGCCAAGGACAAATACGGGTTTGGAATCTTCAAGGGGTGCGAGAATCTCGACCCAGCAGGTCTCGTCAGAGGTCCCCGTGAGAACCTTTGATATGCTCACCTCCTTCCGACGCTCTCACGCCCAAACTCACTTTGCAATTTGCTTTCCGCCATCCCCAACGATTCACCCCAGCCTCCTTCCACTCCACCATGCAGTTCCGCTCGATTGTTCTCGCTCTCGCCGCTGTTGTCGCCATCACCTTCACGCCCACGGTCAGCGCCATGGAGCTGGCGACGAACGCCACTGCCTCGAACTCGACTGCCACTCCGAAGCCGTTGAACGGCACGGCGACGAGCGTCCCGCCGGCTGCGTCGTCCACTGCTCCCGCCGCTTCGTCGGCCGCGTCGTCCGCTTCTCCGTCTAGCTCTCCGGCCGGAACGAGCAAGGCGCCGATGTCGTCCCCAACGCCGACGCCGACGCCCAGCAAGAAGTCTGGAGCTTCGTCCGTGGCGATTGCTGGCGGCGCGGCCCTCGCTGCGGCCACATTCGCCTCGCTTTCGTTGTAAGTTGGAGTGTAGACTGCGCCCGTCTCACTCGACATTGGACGCATTTCATTTTTGGTTTCATAAGACTACAACTAGTTTTCTCCCTTGGGGCTCAATATACTCGTGAGGAGAAACGAATATGGATGTTGTTGCCTTTTAATATCCGTTCTACTAAGTATTTTCCAGTACTGCTAGTACTACTTCGTAGTTGCAGCGTGGGGTACGTGTGTCATGGCGCTATTATACCTCAACTCTGAATTGCATCCAAACTACTACTACTACGTAGTATCTTGAACCTATGTCTGTGTGTCGTCATCTGCTGGCATGTCGCTGCACTATGAATACAGTTGAGTGGGAGAGAGTCGTCTCCGAAAATTGCACCCACAGTCGACGGGGTGAATTCAGACCATGTCACAAGTTGTGACATGGTCTGAATCCACACGGTCTTGTGAGTCACAAGTTGTGACTCAAAAAGAGCTAGTGAGTCAGGTGCTGTGACAAGCAGTATTTCGTTCGATCGACACTCCATCCATTCCAGGAAGCAAAGAGTGGGGAGCTTCGACCGGAGAGAGGGGGCCAAGCCCAGACTCACTTTGCAATTAGCTCTCTCCTTCACCCCTCTTCAAGTCACTTCAAGCCCCACTACACTACCATGCAGTTCCGCTCGCTTGTTCTCGCTCTCGCCGCCGTTGTCGCCGTCACTTTCTCGCCCACGACCAGCGCTTTGGAGCTTGCGACGAACGCCACCGCCACGAACACGACAACTGCCATGCCCAAGCCCTCCAACGCCACGACGACGAGTGTCCCACCGAGCGCGAAGCCTGCTGCGTCGGAGGCTTCGACCGCCCCGGCCAGCACGACGAAGGCGCCGACGACGACGCCTACGCCTTCGCCTACCAAGAAATCGGGAGCGTCGAGCGTGGTGATCGCGGGCGGAGCGACCCTTGTGGCTGCGACGTTCGCGTCGCTCTCGCTGTAAGAAACAGAAGTCTGTGCGAAGCTCATTGTGACCCATTCCCTTTCAAGATTGATGCTCTAGGAACTAGAGATGCACCAGCAACCAGAGTCAAATACACATTATAGTTATGCAACGACTGCCATTTCGCTGGACATTGATGCTATAAAAGCATGGCGCACTCGCCATCTCCTGCACGCAACAAGGGATCAAGTAGAGATTTTTACTCGGCGATACGGATCGTATATCGCACTCCACAGCAGTAGGTTGGAACGGTTATCATCATCGCATAGCCATACTGAGAAAGCCAGTACTCTCAGGCTCACGATACTCTATTCCGACCAAACGTTACTTGTCATTCTGCACACTAGGATGCTTCGGGGTGATAAATGTGGGTGGCATGAGACATCACACGGAATTGCTGCTAAATGATGTTCAATGGCCATCCCGGACGGAGACTGCAAGAAAGGAGGTCAACGTTCAGTTGTGCTCCTTTAGGAGTACACCAGCTCTCAAGGGATTATCTCTTCCCAGAAATATAAAATCGAGTATTGAGACCTTTTGTGCTACACTTAGACCATCGGGTAATATAACGGTGAAAAACTTACGAAAATAATCAATTGGCAGCGACAATTTTACTCTCTTTCGAAGGCATTTTATCAGTTGGTACGACGTTTGTGTGGGGCTGTAAAACAAAAAGTACGGTACTCTCATGCAAATGTACAAGTACATTTGCTAAAACGTCAAATATGTTCGAGTTTGATTTAGAGGGGTATTAATTTACACACTCTGAGAGTTTGATGAAGTTAGTGAAACAGAGCATTGTGATGGTGGACGATGGTGCAAGACCAAATGAGGCATGGGACAAAATCAATTATCATGATCAAACAGGGCGTCTGCCTCTAAACAGGCAGTGCGATGTTACAGTGAGGCATGTGTCACATGAACGTGGCACTGAGTGTATTGTGACAACAAGTTCGCGATGCAATTCCGAGTTTGCGGCAGCCTCCTCGCAAGGAACCAGGGCCACACACGCCCGCCGGGTGGTGGAAGGAGCAGCGTTGACGACTGGATCGCGCGGCAGATCTCACTTCCTCAAAATCTACCAAAACAAACCAGTACTGGAACGGCCATTTGCACAACCAGCCCCCCTTCCCTAGTCTGAACAAAAAATGTGACATGTGTGCAAGCGTCTGTGACGCGCGCAATGCCCACGCTTCTTACGCCAATGAGAGTGAAGCGAACGTCACAGCAACGAATGTCGCTCCGCCAGCGATCGCCACGCTCGACGCTCCTGACTTCTTCTTGCTAGGCGTCGGTGTCGGGGTTGGCGTTGGGGCCTTGGTCGTGGTCGTTGGGGCTGTCGTTGGGGCGGCAGTTGTCATGGCTGGGGCAGCGGAGGTCGCAGCCGGTGGGACGCTCGTCACGGTAGTGGTCGAGTTCGAGGGCGTGGGGCTGACGATAGTCGTGTTCGCCGCTGTGCCGTTGGTCGCGAGCTCCATGGCACTGGTTGTGGGCGTGAAGGTGACGGCGACGACGGCCGCGAGAGCGAGAGCAAGCGAGCGGAACTGCATGGAAGAGAAGTGGGGCTTGAGGTGACTTGGAGGGTGGTCGAAGTAGAGAGCAAATAGCAAAGTGAGACTGAGCTTGATTTCTGCGCTGGGTTGGACGCTGCCTCCAGCTTTGCTGGTTCAGTGTGAGCTTCATCCCCTATACTTCCCCCATAGGGTGACGAGAGTGCGGCTTCAATGGTACTTTGGGTTCTTCAAGCAGCACATGAGGCTGCTTGTCACAGCACGAGGCTCCGACGAACGCTTGTTTTGTGGCATGGTGCTTTAATAGGAAACCACGCCAGGAGACCTCACCAATGCCAGCGAGAAAGCACCTGGGTGTATTGTTTCAGCATTGTGGATTCTGGGTGTGGCATTTGGATGAGTCTGCGACACTCGGTCAGTTCCCCACGAAGACCCGCAGGTGCGTGCCTACATCGGTGGGTGTAGCCAGTCTTGAGTCCATCGCATCACCCCAGCTGTAGACTTGCAGAACTAATTAGGTGATGATACGGACACCACGCCTTCCAAAAGGTCCCTTCTTCGACGCCAAGAGTAGCACACAAATGCGGTACCGAAGCACGGGTCTTTGTGCTGTGACAAGGATACTAGTATAGTCATCAATCGCCGATGAGACTATTCGACAAATGACAGTACGGTACTTGATACGTCCATGGGCTATTGGATTGACTCATGCAAGTTGCATGACTGACGGTCAGGCCAACGAAATCCTGTTGGGACAGTTCAGAAGCCCTTTCTTTGGAGGAATCCACGCACTATATTAGCGGGCCTCTACGATCATACACTATGCGTGCCACGAGCAAGACTAACTCATCTCGACCAGGGGAGTTGATTGTACGTTTGGGTGATTCACGTTCCCCAAGAGAGTAAGAGAGTTGATCGCGACTAGGTTGATCAACAAGGAGAGAGCTTCACCAAGTGCTGGACCGAACTCTAGGAGCGACTTACATTTTATCCCCATCGTCCGCACTCAGTGGGCATCTATTTCTACTATGTTGTACTACAGTCAGCAGGGGAACGGTCCTCACTTGGCCGAGCAGTATGCTATATTCCTGGTAACGTGTCAGTTTCCAGTACGGTACTTCGATGTAGGAGAATAATGACATATACGGAGATTTCTAAGCACTATTTTTCGTAACAGATCTTTTTTATGAAGGTTTCGAACAGAAAATATGCAAGAAGAGAGAATATCTGCGACGTGAGACATTTGCGACGCGCGCGTAGTACCCATCCCGTCTCTTTTACAACACGAGCGACGCAAATGTGACCGCAACAATGCTCACTCCGCCAGCCATCGCCACGCTGGTAGCACCAGACTTCTTCTTGCTCGGAGTGGGCGTGGGCGTGGGAGTAGTAGCATTCGTCGCGGTCGCGTTGGTGGCGAGCGCTCGCAAGCCGCCATGCTCAGTGGCGGTGACCGTGGGGGTCAAGGTAATGGCGACGACAGCGGCGGTGGCGATGGCAAGCGTGCGG
>JAADWA010000770.1:0-15007 GCA_023335935.1 Pythium phragmiticola
CACGTGTGGCGGCACGCGATACAACCAGTTCCCGAACAATATCTATGGGTACGGCCTGCCCGATGTCTGCGCGGCTGCGACGAGTGGGCTCGGTGTCAAGTGCAAGAGTGCAGTGGTGGACGACCGCACGCAGACGCTAGATGAGTGGACCGAGATCCTCAGCGTCGAGTAGGACGGCTTGGGTACTGCTGCCAGCCTTGAGCGATTCACAAATCTGCGACGCGTGAGAGAACTCCTCCTTTCGATGACGGCAACACGTTGATTGGCCAATCCTGTGACGTGGATCACAGTGAGTAAATTCCATTGGCTGAAACGTCGCGTCAATGCCCATCACGCTGATACCGTCATCAAAACTGAAGCCATCTGAGGGAGCAAGGAGCTCCGCAGCCACCATATCGTGTCGTCACTTTTCCTTGTTCTCACAAAGGTCGACAACAAAAACAAAGAGAGAGCCACGCCGACCCGCCGCAGCGATGGTTTCGACTTCAGTGGCGGCGCGTTACGAAGAGACTGTGCGGTCCATGGCCGCGACACTGCTGCGAGAGTCGGGCTACTCGCTCCACCACCTGCGCACCTCGGATGTCAGCGATTTGCGCCGCATCATTCAGCACTTGCTCGTCGTACGCCCGGCACCAGAGGACCCAGCGGATACGGATACGGACGAACAGATACTGTACCAGCAAATGGACGAGATTCTCGCGCTCGAGCAATCACGGAGTGCGCTTGTTGTTGCCGACACGTTGCCGTCGGTCGGTGAGTGCGCCGGTACTGGAACACAGGAAGTGTACAAGCGGATCGTACTCTGGAAGGGAGACATCACGGTTCTGCGAGCTACAGCGATCGTGAACGCCGCAAACTCGGCGCTGCTCGGCTGCTTCCAGCCGCCACATCGTTGTATCGACAACGTCATCCACTGCAAGGCCGGTCCGCGGCTCCGCACGGCTTGCGCGCAGATCATCCACGCCCAGGGCCACGACGAGAGCGTTGGTGATGCCAAGATTACGCCTGGTTTTGCACTGCCCAGCGAGTACGTGGTCCACACAGTCGGACCGGCACTTCGCCGTGGGCAAACGCCGACATCGACCGAACGCGAGCAGCTCGCATCGTGCTACACGTCGTCGTTGGACGCCTTGCTCACCAAAGTCCAGGATCGTGAAAGTCAAGGCAGCATCACCATCGCATTTCCGTGCATTTCGACTGGTCTGTTTGCGTTCCCCGCTGATAAAGCCGTCCCCATCGCGGTCCGCAGCGTTGCCGAGTGGCTTGAAAAACATGCCCACGAGACTGCGTCGTGGAAAGTGATTTTCAACACATTTCTCCCTTCGGACCTCGAGCTATACACGCGCTACTTCCAGCAGCAGCTTCCGAGCTTCAACCTACCTCCACCGGCACCGGACGCCTCTCTCCAGAAGGCACTTCAGTTGGTCCAGGACGCAGACTACCTGCTCATCTCTGCCGGGGCCGGACTCTCAGCCGCTGCTGGTTTGGACTACACGTCCGAGTCGGTCATGCACGAGTTCCACCCGAGAATCCGTGAGATCATCCCGTCATTCCGGATGATGTACAGCTCGATCGGGTACAGCAAGTGGCACCCAGAGCTCATGTGGGGGTACCTCTTCAAACAGATCAGCATCGTCCGCTTTGACTGGGTGCGCCACCGCTCGGCGCCGACGTACTCGTTCCTCCATACGATCCGAAATGCCTTTGAGGAAAAGACTGCGCAGTCGGCGTACATTGTGACCAGCAACGCCGACGGCATGTTCGAGCAGGAAGGCTTCCCGAAAGAGTCGACGTGCTTGATGCAGGGCGAGTATGGTCGGATCCAGTGCAGGCAGCCCTGCCGTCAGGACAGCGTCTGGGATGCGAGACCGTTCATGGAGAAGGCGCTCGAGAGTTTCAACGAAGAGACGTACGAGATTGAGGACCCAGAGGGAATCCCCAAGTGTCCGCACTGCGGAGGCACAATGTTTTTGCTGCTGCGGATTGATGGGTCCTTTCTCGAGAGTGCGCTCGCCGAGGGCAAGCGTGCGTACCGCCAGTGGCTCAAGACGACCATGCACGATGTCAAGCAGAACGGCAAGAAGCTCGTGATTCTGGAAGTTGGTGTAGGCTTCAATACGCCTGGCGTCTTGCGGATCCCAAATGAGGAGCTCGCAACCGAACCCGGCGTGAGTCTTGTGCGAGTGAACAGCGACCACTCAGAGCTACCATTTGATGCCAATGGTGTGGGGCTCGGCAAGGACGCGAACGATGTGCTCCAGTTCTTGGCCGATAAGGTAGCGCCTGCAAAACCATAGGGTTACGTGTTGACTAGTGAAAAGGGACAGTCTCCGATAAGATGGATACACTTTCCTGGAGCCATCTCACTAGTCGCAGACTCGGATTGACGAGAAAAGAAGTCCAGAGGTTTTACGCAAACTCCAATGCACTCAACACTTCCGCCTCGTGCTCACAGCTTGCTCTTCTTCCTTGGGTCGTCTTGAAATACTGGTAGCTTTTCCAAATTCGTCAGAATGTGGGCCGCGCACATGTCGGGATCTTCCGCGACCGTGAGATGCGAGAGCCCCTCGAGTGGCTCGCCGATCGAGAACCTGTTGGGCAAGGCCGCCGCAACGTCCATCGCGAGCGGGAGGTTGAAGAGCCGCGTGTGGTCGCCAAACTCAAAGACCACTGGGCACGCCACGTTCCCAATCTCGTGTTTCGCAAAGCACATGAGCTCGTGGCAGTAGAGCGACGCCTCTTGTATCAACGGCATCGCGAGGCGGAAGCGTTTCTCGTCAGCCGTCTTCTTGATACCGCCCGCGAGGAACGCCTCGAGGCTCTCCGGATGCCACCGGCGATACATGGGGTTCGTCTTGAAATGATCCACGACCTCGGCCCACGTGTTCCTAGTGTTTTATCCCCCGTGCAAGTCAGAAACCAACCAGCCACAACAACACACAGCCACAGTGTAGTACCATTCTTCCGGCCGCACCATCGTGTTGAGGACCATGACCGACGCCGCCTTGCCGAGGACTTCGGGGCGTTTGCCGACAGCGAACGGCGGCTCAAACAGCACGAGTCCAGAGAACGTGCCTGGCTGGTGGACCTCGACATTCAGCAGCGTCGCCGCGCCCATCGAGTGGCCAATGCCCACGATGCGCGTGATGCGGTTTAGGGGCTTGTCCTCGCGGCGCAACTCGTCGATCGTCTTTCGTAAATCGGGCGGTGCCCACTCGGGCCAGTGACGGCCCGGGTGCTCGACGCGAGGCGCCTTCTTGTCGCCGCCTTCATAGTAGAGCGTCGCGGCGTCGACGTCGCTGCTCTTGGCGCCGTGGTACCGCCAGTCGATCGCAACGCACTCGCACGGCACCCGCTGCAGCAGCGCCGAGGCCTGCAGGCGGCGCACGATCGGCGTCCAGATCTCCTTGTGGAAGCTGCCGCCGTGGCAAAAGAGCAGCACAATCCGCTCGCGCAATGGTGGTGCCATGGCAATCTCTCGCTCACTCTGGAATTGATAGTGAGAGAGCGGACCCTTCCGCTTCTCGTTTGACAAGCGGTCCACTGAGAAATTGGACGTGATCTCCTCGCAAGTTCAAGATGAGGGCCGATGATGTCATCAACACCAGCGTGCATGTTGCACGAAGGTACCATATCATTCACTCACTCCAACTTCAAGTCAAACTGTAGCCATTCCCTCCTGTTTGGCTCTACTGGAAGCACTGACGGCACACGTCCCGCACACTTGCGTCTTCGGTCGCCTCCGGAAGCGTCACTCGCAGCTGTCGCAATAGAAAACACAAGAAGCCTCCGTCAGTCGACCATCCCAACTGCCCCTCGCCCAGGATTTACATGACAATAACGTACCAACGGGTTGAGCTCCATGTCGCGCGTGATCGCCAGTCGTGCATTGTCGTTGCGCGCCCACGCACGACGCGCGACGCCGTTGTTGACGTCCCAGTAGAGCATCGACGCGGCCTTGTCGCGGGCCTCCTGCGAGCCGTCGAGCACCATGCCAAAGCCGCCGTTCGTGACTTCGCCCCAGCCGACGCCGCCGCCATTGTGGATCGAGACCCACGTGGCGCCACGCGCCGCGTCGCCAATCACATTGTGGATAGCCATGTCGGCGCAGAACATCGAACCGTCGTAGACGTTCGAGGTCTCGCGGTACGGCGAGTCCGTACCGCTCACGTCGTGGTGGTCGCGGCTCAAGATCACGGGCGCCGAGACTTCCCCGCTTGCGATCGCATCGTTGAACGCCATTGCAATCTTCTGACGCGCCTCGCGGTCCGCGTACAGGATCCGCGCCTGCGAACCCACGACCAGCTCGTTCTCTTCGGCGGCTTCGATCCACTTGAGGTTGTCGCGCAGCTGCGCAGCCACGCGCTCGTGCGGCTTGGAATCCAGGAGCTCGCGCAGCACGCGCGCCGCGATCTGGTCCGTCTCGCGCAGATCGTCGGGCGATCCGGACGAGCAGATCCAGCGGAACGGTCCAAACCCGAGCGAGAAAATGTCGCCCATAATGTCCTGCACGTACGACGGGTAGAGAAACATGGTCTCGGGCGTCTGCTCGTCACCGACAACGGGCGCCCCGGCGCGCTTGGCCTCGAGCAGGAACGAGTTGCCATAGTCCCAGAACTTCATCCCCTTGGACGTGAGCCGGTTCACGGCCGCGACGTGGCGCCGCAGCGAGTCCTGCACGAGCTGCTGGAACTTTGCCGGGTCGTCAATCATCATTTGCTGCGACTCTTCAAATGTGAGCTGCACGGGGTAGTAGCCACCGTTGTACGGGTTGTGGAGCGACGTCTGGTCCGATCCGAGCTCGACGAGCAGCTCGCCTGTCTTGTCCATTTCGTCGGCGAGCCGTTCCCACAACGTGACGACGTTGCCGTGGAACGCAATGCTCACGGCCTTTTTCTCCTGCTTGGCCTGGCGAATGCGCGCGACGCACGCGTCCAAATCGCTCACGACTTCGTCGACCCAGCCCTGCTCGTGACGCTTGCGGACCGCAGCGCCGTCGACCTCGGCCGTGACCGATACGGCGCCCGAGATCACGCCGGCCTTGGGCTGCGCACCGCTCATGCCGCCGAGCCCGGACGACACGTAGACGACGCCGCTGAGGTCTTCTTTATTGAGGTACTTACGGCCGGCGTTGAGCACTGTGATGGTCGTGCCGTGGACAATGCCCTGCGGACCAATGTAGCAGTAGCTGCCGGCCGTCATCTGCCCGTACTGCGTCGTGCCGAGCGCATAGAGCTTGTCGTACATTTCGCGGGTCGAGTAGTTCGGGATCATCATGCCGTTCGTGACAATCACGCGCGGCGCCTCGGGCTTGCTCGGGAAGAGCCCCATGGGGTGCCCCGAGTACATGACGAGCGTCTGGTGCTCGGTCATTTGCGACAGGTACTGCATCATGAGATGGTACTGCGCCCAGTTGGAAAAGACGCTGCCGTTGCCGCCGTACGTAACGAGGTTGTTGGGAAACTGCGCAACGCGGCGGTCGAGGTTGTTCATGATCATGAGTTGGATGGCCGCGGCGGCGCGGCACTTCGCCGGGTACGACGCGATCGGGTACGCGCGCATCTCGTACTGCGTCGGGCGGAAGCGGTGCATATAGATGTGCCCTTCGTCCTTGAGCTCTTGCGCAAACTCGGGCGCGAGCGAGGCGTGGAACTTTTGCGGAAAGTACCGCAGCGCGTTCTTGAGCGCGAGCACGCGCTCTTCGGCGCTCAGGTTGGCGGCGCGGCGTGGCGCGCGCGGCACGGTCGGGTCTGGGTAAGCGCCCGGGTGCGCCGGCAGCTCGGTCGTGGGCAGGCCATGCGCGAGCGAGCTGAGGTCAACTGAAGCCATTGTTCGATGGGGGAGAGGGCGAGAGGCAAGTGGCGAGTGGAGCGCTTGTTTTCGAATGAGCTGCTCGCGCACGCGACGCGGCGAATTCGTCTGCAGTGGGTAGAGGATGGAAGTGGATCCATTCGTTCGGCGACGGAGATTTTGCCATCCAATCTCCAGTTGATTGACATAATGTGAACAACGACGAGGACAAGAAGTTCTCGTACACTTCGAGAAGCAACATGAGAGACCGAATTTGATCACATCTTGGCATTATGAAGTCTAATCATGCTGGCGTGGACCACATGAGAATAGATTTGAAGTTGAGGAACGCAACATTGACTTGCGTTAAGTATGCTTTAGGTGTTTGCCAAAACAGACCCTAAACCTAGTTGAGGCACCATCAAGTTGAAGTTCCTGATTGGATGACCCAAGTGTCTGATTGGATGACCCAAGTTGATCATCCATTTTTCAAAAAGGGCGATATTCGTACTTTGTCGTAACAAGGCAGTACTATGATGTCACTAAAGTAAATCACGATTAGGTCACTAACGCCAAGAATTGTTAGTGAGGGAAAGCATCCACACGCAACGACTGAAGTACCCCCACAAGAATGGCAAGCAATGAAGACGTGGAGATGGCCGACGCCGCGCCGCCTGCCGCGCCGCCATCAGTCCACGATGTACTGAACTACATCACAACTGGTCACATAGACGCGCTGGCGTCGTTTGCGCCAACTCCGCGCTCGTTAGCCTCCCCAGAAGTGCCTCAAAGTGGCACCAACGCCGACGTTGACCACGACCTGCTCGCGCCGTTTCTGCCGCTTCTCACTCGCGTCCACGAGGTTCGACAGCTCTCTAGCTCGTCTCTCTATTCCCCGTCAACGCTCTCGTCAGTTCTCGCGCGCTACGACCACGTGAATGAGCTTATTGAGTACGCCAGCACGGTTCAAACGCTGACTCTTGCCGATCTCGAGAGGTTCGCGGCCGAGCCCACGGACGCTGCGGTGCCCGTGTACCGCCAGTTTGAAGGTGCAGAGCCACGCAAACGCGCATGCATCGTGTTGCAACTCGTGGTGGCTTTTATGAGCGGCTCCATCTCGACTGCCGCGCTCCACGAGCACGAGTTGGTGCGGAACGACATTTACAAACCGCATCTCGTTGCGATTCTCGTCTGCGCACTCGCCACAGACGCGCTCGTCTCGTCCTCCTCCGACCAGAGCATCTCGCTGTCCAAGGTGATTACGTTCTGTCTCGCTGTGCCGCTCGGCGTCGAGCTCATTGAAGCCATTGTGCTGAACGACCCGTCAACTGTGGGTCAAGTCGTCGACGTCATTGTCGAGTCGATCCACTCGTGTAATCCTCTTGAGTTACTCACCGTGGATGCAGCTGCTTCTCTAAAAAGTGCCTCGCTGCTGCCATTCGAGCTGCGCCAAGCCCAGGCCGTGTGCTTGGCGCTTGCCGCAGTGTCCCCCGCGTATGCGTCGCAGATCCTCTACAAACTACGTGACGATGTCACGAGCGTCGCCGCTGCCTTTGTGGCGTTCCAACTCCTCGTGGGGTTACCCAGTGTCGCACGCGGTGACGACCATTTCTACGCAGCGTTTGTCTACCAGTGGCTGCGGCGCAGCGCCCGAGAGAAATCTCCACCGGCGCTCCACGTGTTTCTCCAGGCGGCGCTGTCTCGCGAAGGGGAGATGCCGAGTGAACAGGACAAGGCAGACACGCATCCGGGGGCAGCTACGTTTCTGGAAGAAGCGCGGTTCGTGATGAGCCAGTTTCGCCAGTTCCTCATGGAAGATCTCGTGCAGTTTCGCCTCACGCCAGCATCGGCGGAGGACGTCAAGACGCCCAGTCGCTTCTCGTTCACAGCGATGCTGCAAGTCTTGATTGGCGCCTTGGTGATTGGACGGCTCCACCCAGAAGACTACGAGACAACACAGCTGCTCAAGCTCTTCGACCGAATCACCAAGGAGATCCCACAGCTCCAGCAGTCGACCAAGAGCGTGGAGCGGATGGTCTCACTCATGTACGTGCTGGTGCTTTTACTGTGCTCGCCGTCTGCGCCGGCATTTGCCAAGATGCCAAGCCAGCGCGAAGACTCGACCAAGCTCGTCCTGCAACTCGCGCAGCAGTGCATCTACTCACTGTACAACACCAAGGCTGCGTGTCCGCTCTTGATTCTATCGTCCGTGTTGCTCTACACCAAGTCACCGTCGCTGCTGCCATGCCTCAGTTCGTTTTTGGGCGAGACGTTTCCACTGACAACAGTCAACGTTCGTGTCGAGCATCTCCATGGCGTTGGTGACGCCATTCTCAAACCCATTATGACTGAGAGCGTCATGGCACGCGAAGTGCTTACGGTGTTTCAACCGGCTGAAAAGGTATCGGCACGCGACCACGACGCGATGGACGAGATGGTGCTGCGCAGCTTTCATGGATTGCTTGCTGAGAAGTCTTTCCTTCGCCACCACCACGCTCGCAAGCTTGAGGAATGGATCGCATCGCTCCTGGACCGTGTCACGACCCCGTTCCATCCGCTGCTCGTGGGCGTGCTTTTCGAGTGGATCGAGAACTACGTCATGGCGTTTGAGTATCCGATCGCGCAACGTCCGCTGCTACAACTCGCTGTCATTCCTCTTTCACAGGCGTTTGTGAAACGGGTGCTCAATGAGACAGCGTTGACGAGACCGTTTCTCCAAGCCAGTCACGGCACATGGGCGAGAGCCTCGCTTGTGCTGGTCTATGTACTTCAGTTCAACCAGCGTATTCGTCTCGGCAGTGCGAGGCCCGGCACTAAGCTCGCCGCTTTTGCAATGAACCAAGGCGGGGGCCTCGACGCTAATGATCCGAGTTCGTCGCTTCGAGGAAGCGCCGAGATTCTCCTGGCGTACGATCTGGACACGTTTCCGCTCCACAACATTTGGAGGCACGTGTCGCAGTACGCGGGAGTCGGAGGTATCTTTGAGTTTGTCGCCCCGACGCTCGGGCGACTGTTGGCCGAAGAGTATCCTCAGTTGATTGTCGACGATGGGGTTCCAGACGATTGCACTCTTGTTCGCTCGGCACCCCGCAGTTCCAAGTTGCTGTTCGTCTTGGGGGAACATGACAGCAGTGGTCCTGGAGACTACCCCGTCGTGTCATGGGCGAGTGCGTGCCTTTGGTTGCGCCAATTGACATCAGCCCCTCCTGCAGAACGGGAGGAAACTGTTCGGCTGTGTGTCAGCGCACTTTTCCCACTCGCGATCTTATCTGCGGGGCGTAATTCTAGCGACGTTGGTCCAGAATCGTTTCTCACCCTGTTCTCGGAGTTGTATTCTGCCACGATACGCCGTACGTCTCCCGATCCAGCGAGGCTCGACAGAAACATCACCGAAGGCTTGTGTGTGCCTCAACTCGTCTGGCGACACTACCAGCAATCAGAGTCGAGGCAAACGGTGCGCAAGTCGTCATTGACATCCCCCACCTGGATCCACCGCGACCAGCTCATCGAGCAGCCATTCTACATTCTTCAAAATGCCTACTCGGGTGTGCTCTCGTCTCCGCCACTTCTGGAAATGGTGCTTGGACTGGTCACGCGCTTTCGTGACGAGTGCATTTTCCAACTTCGCCGTCGGGAATCCATGACCGTGCTCGCCAAGAAGGCCGCGCAATCCAACGACGCAACAGCCAACGGCCAACCTGCAGCGTCGACCACAGCCGTAGCGTCGGACCTCGCCACCCAGCAATTCCTCACCGTGCAAGACTGCATTCTCGTCCAGTCGATGCTAGGGCTCGTGGCCAAGTTGAACGCCAAGCACGAGAAAGACGAGTGTGCATTCTTGCTGTACGATGCCATCAATTTGCTGCTCGTCGATACCAAGCCAGCAGCTCCAGCAGCTGCTACATCCACAGTCTCTCCTCCGCTCGCGCTCGTGATCCACACGCAAGGCTATGACGCGTCACTGGTCGCGTCGTTTGTGGACCACGCGCCATCGCTCCAAAAGCTCTGGGCTCACTGGATGCACCACGCGTCGGCGGATTCGGTATCTAGTACCAGCAAAAACTCGAGCGATCGACGTGGTGGCAGTAGTAGCGGTTCGATCCCAAGTCACTCTGGAGTCAAGGCGATTGCAGATTTCATGAACGACCCCTCCATCGAAAAGGACCTGATCAAGTGGCAATTTCGTGTGCGTGTGTTTTTTACACTATGCGGAAAGTACTTCACGACCCCCGCCCACAGCGCAGCAACGATGCAAACTATCAAGCAAATCCTCAACAGACTACGCGGCATCGCCGTTAGCTCTAGCGGCTCCAGCAAAGGCGTGCTCCATGCCATGAGCATTGGCGATAACGCGGCCCGCGTGGCATTTGTCGATGCCGTCCTGAACGACGCGATCGACGGCTGCGCGCCACACGTGGAACTGCGCTCCGAGATGGCACAGTTCCTACTCAATTTCAAAAAGCACGTTGGCTCGTCGGCCAGTGCCAACAGCAGTCCCGCACTGAGAGTGACGAGCCCCAAGGGCGTCGACGTGATCGGTGCGCCGCTCAACCACCACCAAGAGCTCGAGCGGGTCGTCTTCCGTGCGTACCAAAAGATCCTGCAGCTTGTGCAACCAGCCGTCTGAGATGAGAAGTCCAGGAAGGTATAGTAGGCGTTCCAGTTCGCCTAGTTAGTGCTGCAGTAGTACACTTTGACCACATCAGGCGCACTATGCATGTCTGCGTCGCCATGCTGCTGCTGTATTCACGTGAAGGGAGCAACGTGCTCCGCTGACAGCGCCATTCTCCCACCCATTCACAGAACGAAAACTGGTCCGCGATGGACTCCCTAACTTCTCCACATGCAGCAGTGCATTTGCAGCATGTGACGATGGTGCCGGCGCTGCTCGAGCTGATCGTCAGCGTCATTGCTTGGAGGTGCTTACTACGATGAGGACGACGTCGCGAGCAAGAGGTCTTCCATCGCCTGCGTTACCTTGTCGACCTGGCGCTCGGCTTTCCGGGCCGATTTCAATGTGAACGCCTCGATCCACTTGGCGATTCGCCTCGGTCGACGGCTGGGCCCGGAATCGGCAGTACCAGCGAACGGGGGGCAAAGGGCCCAACGCCGCACTGTCGTGACCAGGCACGCTGCTCACGAGTACGTAGCTGCCGCCTTCGATCGAGACCACGATGGTCGAGCCCATGACAAAGCACCCCTGCGCTGCGATGACGAGTAGCTGCGAGCCGTCACTTCTCGGCGGCTCGCGACGGGTCGCGAGCTGTCCATGCTTGGTCACGCGAAGCCCGTTCTTCTCCTTTGCTCGACTCACGGCTTGGGAGACCTTGAGCTCGGGCGTGTCGTACACGGTCTCGACACCTCGGTTGTTCTTTCGCGTCACGAGACGGATCGCATGAACGAGCAGCGTACTCGAGATGAGCTCCACGTCAAAGGGCAGAACCACTCGACTTCGACGGTCGTCTCAAAGGCCTCGCCCGTCGCGGTCTGCACGATGCGATTCTCCACGGCAAACGGCGCAGGGTGGGCAGACGCCAGTGCACTAGTCGCCAGCACAGCGTCGGGCTCGCTCGCGAACTTGTCCAGCTCCACAGTGAGTTGGTCGAGGTCAAACGGCGGACCCAGGTACGGCGTCTGGACGGCTGGCTTTTCGAGCACGAGTTCTCTAGACGAGAGCAGCACCGCCTTGCGGAGAAGCTTGGAGGTTTGCTGCGCTGCGCGCGCGTGCGCGTCGACCAGCTTGCGTAGCCTGGCGTTCTCCTTTTCCGCTTGTTGGTGTTCGTGATTTTGCACATTCATCGCCTGCCGCCAGTTGCAGCAGGGTACGGGCACGAAACAACCCGCGGGTTTCTTTTCCTCTGCTGGAGACCAGCGTTGCCGGCGGCGATTACTTCGGGTTGTTGAGACAGCAGCGGTGAACGCCGGCGACGCAACGGGCGTGCCAGCCGTGGCGCCGTTCTCAGCACGGAGACTTTCGCTGCACGGGAGGTAAAACTCCAAGTCGCCATCGCTGTCGCCCAGCAGCGCGAACGTGGCGTCCATGTCGCTACAGAAGTCGCTCGCAGTGTCCTCCGGATTCATATCGTAATGAGGAGAGACTCGGCTCAGCAGGCACAACACTCCTTGCTGCAGAATGTTGGATGAGACCCTGCCACGCTGGAAGAGAAGAGCCAGCAGGAGGTGTCGGCAAAAGCAGCGACAGCGTAGTGTGCATGAGCCTCGCACTATTATATAGTACTAGTATAATGGTTACCAGTACGTATTATCCTTGGTATTGTCCGCACCGGTCGCCTTTGTCGCTCGAGAGCAGTAGATTCTCCATGGCCTGGGTGACCTTGTCGACCTTGCGGTCGGATTTCCGCGCAGCCTTGGACGTCATGCCGTGGATCAAAGTCGCTCGCTCCTCGCGGCTCAGCCTCGAGGCCTTGGACGGTTGATATCGGAACCGATGGCACCACTGGATCCGCGAAAGGGGACCCAGCTTCTCGCTGTCGTGGCCCGGAACGGGGCTCACGATGACGTAGCCGTCGGCTTCGATTGCGACAATGGCGCATGCGTCTTCCGTGACCAGCGCGCCTCTTGCTACCAAGACGAGCAGTCGCGAGCCGTCCTTGTCCGCTGGCTCGCACCGCGTCGAGAGCTGGCCGTGCTTGGATACGGCGAGGCCGTTCCGCACCTTGGGGTGCGTCACGGCCTGGACGACCTTGAATCCAGAGCTTTCAAACAGCGTCTAGAGTAGAAGGCATCGCACACCACTCAGCATCTCGTGGTAAATAAGAGTCTGTCTGTACCGTACCGTCGCCTCGCGGCCGTCCGTCTTGGTGATCGGGCGGATCGTGTTCACGGCGAGCGCGTCCACAATCGCGTCGACAGTGAAGGGCATGACCCACGCGACTTTGAGCGTCGACTCGAGCGCCGCACCGGCCGCCGTTTGCACGATGCGGTTTTCCTGGGTGAGTACCTGGACGTCCATTGAGACGGTCGCGCCGCTCATCGCCGCCCTGGCGGCCTCGGCCTCGCGCACGAGTGCATTCAGGTCATAGTGGATGCGAGCCAGATCGGCCGGCGGACCGGCATAGGGCTTGGTCGGATCGACGCTCGTCGCCGGGATCCGCATGGCGAGTCTGTTTGCCCGCTGCGTGAGCTTGAGCATTTTCCAATTTGCCTCCATGTGGGCCGCCAGCACTTTGCGCAGCTCGGCGTTGAGCGTCTCGGCAGCGGCGCGCTGCTTCTTCTGGCGCACCGCGATTTCTTTCCAGCCGAGTGACGACGACGACGACGACGAGCCGTTGCCTTTACGTACCAATTTCGAGTCCTCCTCCGTAGTACTAATGCTGGGCTGCCAGCGCTGGCGCCGGCGGTCGCTTCGACCGGAGACAGCGGCAGACACAAGCGCGTCACTGCTGTGCTTGAGATCCTCAAAGAGCCCGTCAAAGAACTCGAGGTCGCCGTCGAGCTCGCCAAGCATGGCACCGAGGTCGTCGCTGTCGCTCGTGGTGTCGCTCATGAGGTCCAGCGGGTCCATGTCTTCCTCCTTGTGCTCGTGTACCCGAATGATGTCGAGGAGGAGAGAGAGACTTTGAGCTCAGGAGCACAACACTCTGGAGCCCAGAGTGTTGGTCTGATGATTGGCAGCACTTTCCGGTAATGCCACGCTGGAAGAGAAAATGCCAGCCACCCACTATGACCTTTCCCTCCAAGTCCGGGAGTGTAAAATCGCTCTATGATAGTCACTCAGTACAGGGGCACGCTGTAGGTCTGCTTAAAGGCCGCCGGGTGCGGCGCGAGCGCGTGCTCAATGTTGGGGAACCGGTGGCCAAACTTGGTCCACCACTGGACCGTCTTGCGGAGCCCGTCGGTCCACGAGACTTGTTCTCGCCAGCCCAGTGCGCGCAGCTTGCTCGCGTCGATCGTATAGCGCAGGTCATTGAACGGCCGGTCCCGCACGTACGTGATCCACTGCTTCTTGGCGTCCGGCTCGGCACACTGCGG
The DNA here is from genome assembly GCA_023335935.1 of Pythium phragmiticola. NCBI lineage: Eukaryota > Oomycota > Peronosporomycetes > Pythiales > Pythiaceae > Pythium > Pythium phragmiticola. Next base: position 13,783 of record JAADWA010000770.1, read on the forward strand.
CTTGAGGATGCGCAGGAGATCCAACGCGACGCGCTCGTTTGGGACTTCGTTTGTGCCGCCGATGTTGTAGACCTGGCCGATCTCCCCTTGGTGGAGAATCACATCAAACGCCGCGACGACGTCGGAAATGTACAGGTAGTTGCGTGTATGCGAGCCGTCGCCGTGGATCGTGACGGGGCGATCGCGGAGAATCTGGTTAATGAGCTTGGGGATGAGCTTCTCGGGGTACTGATGCGGACCGTAGACGTTGTTGCTGCGCGTGATGATGGTCGGCAGCTGGAACGACCGCTGGTAGGCCTTGACGATGAACTCCGCGCCGGCCTTGGTGGCCGCGTACGGGTTCGTCGGCTCGAGCACGTGGTCTTCGTGCATCGCGGCCGTGTCGCGCTGGCCTTCGCCGTACACTTCGTCCGTGCTCACGTGGATGAAGCGGTCAATCTTGCCGTGCACGCGCGCAGCCTCGAGCAGCACGTGCGTGCCCAAGATGTTGGTCTGGCTGAACGGCAGCGAGTTGCGGAACGACAAGTCGACGTGCGACTGCGCCGCAAAGTGGAGCACGGTATCAATGCGCTCGGTCTGGAGAATGTACTCGACGAGATCGGCACACGTAATGTCGCCCTTGATAAACTTGTAGTTGTCGGGCAGCGGTGGCAGTGTCAAGGACGACGCGCGGTGGCGGCCCTCGCCCGTGTCCGTATCGGAGACCGTCGGGGGCGGCGCCGCGTCGGTGACGTCGTGGAGATCCACACAGAAAGAGCCGCGTAGCCGCTCGCCCAGCTCATCGTCTTCGACTTCGTCGTTGATGTCTCCATTGCCGGGGACAGAGGACGTCGGCGGTGGCGTGGGCTCGAACGCCGTGTGGACATTGCGGATCGACGAGCAGTAGTCGAGCGAGTCCATGTTCACGACGTAGTACTGCGGGTACGTCTTGACGAGGTGGATCACGACGTGGGAGCCGATGAAGCCGGCGCCGCCCGTGACGAGGATGCGCTTGGAGAAGCGCGGCGACGACGACGCCATGCCTAAGGAGCTCGTCGAAATCGCAAGTGTGACGGGACCTCCACCTGTGGATCAGGAACAAAACCGCACGTTAGTGACCATTATATACTATATTTAGTTAGTAGTAGCGAGCATGGTGAAACGGGATCATCAATGATGACGTCGATGGTGATGGGTACATCCTGATGGTGCCGGGACTCCCGATTCGAGAGAGAGAGAGAGAGAG
>JAADWA010000771.1:0-14930 GCA_023335935.1 Pythium phragmiticola
CCCCCCCCCCCCCCCTTTCTACGAAGGCGTATGGTACCGTCGCCGTCTCGAGTGGAGAGATCGCAGTCATGACGCACGCTCGAATGTCCCCGAACGGCGAAAAGATACTCTTCCATCAGTACACCACGTCAGTGTCTCTCTGGGGATACTTTCAAGTATCTGAGACAGTCGATCTACCTGGAGGTGGTGGCTGTTGAGTTCGACTCGCACGCCGGCCACGTAGACACACTTGGTCTGGACACTAACCAAGGTCACGAGGCATGAGTGGCACTCGCTATTTGGACAAGGAGCGGTCCGGAGACTGCGTGGACTCACTTCTTGATGGCTTCCTTTCCGATGTTTTGGGCCGACGACGGGTCGGACGAGTTCCCGCGGTGCGGACGCCCCACCTACAACCGAAAAGTTAGTTACTATTAGCCCCCATCCAAGATGATGTGTCGAGTATTCACACCTTGAGCGAGCGATTAGAGAGGTGGGCGCCGTTGAGCACTTGCACGGCACTCTCGGCCGCAAGCACGTCTGGCAATTGGAAGAGACTCCGTCAATATAAGACTGGGAAAGGTCACTGGCTTATAACGCACCTTCGTACTCGATGAAGCAATAGCCCTTGGATCGCGTCATCCTGCAACAAGACTCTCTTTCAGTATGGGGCTTCAGATTCCTTTCAAAAGGTTGGCTTGCTGCACGCACCCTGGTTCCATGGAGAGATCGACGGCACGGATCGTGCCAAAAGGTCCGAAAAAGCTGCGCACATCGTCTTCCCTGAGGTCGTAGTAGAGATTCCCCACATAGACGCGCTTGGCGAGATCCGTCGGTGACGTTTGGCCCACGGGCAGCCCCATGGCGAGTAGACTGGCTTGCGCGAGTGCGCGCGCGCGGGCCGCCGCCGCGTCCACGGGTAGCGATGCCTACGAAGTGTCAGAGGCCACTTGTGAACCACTACAGCACCGCAACAGAAAAACAAGAGGACACAGAACACAACACAGCAAAGCACAACACACAGAGAATAGAGGCGCGAGAGAAGCATGAGCACCCTCCGCGTGAAGACAAATACGAGCGTCTGCGTTGCATGTGAGAGACTAGAGAGGAACGTACGGTGGGAATAGCTGCAATGGCCGACTTCTCCTTGACGACACTTGAGAGACGCTTGACGATATCACTCAGTGCGTCTGCTGGAAATAAGAGATTGATCCAATGAGTTTTTTTTTCATCATGAACCTGGCGGATAGAAAACTGAGTTTCACCTTTGGCAGACGGCGGCGTTGCCTGCTTGGTTGGCACACCATCGTCGTCGTCACTCCCCCACCGCGAGCGGCGCGTGCGCTTAGTGTTTTCTCCGTCTTCTCCGTCAGCGTCCGCGTGGCTGCGCTTCGACGGCGGCGTGCGAGCGGTCGATGTCATGACGGGACTGGGGGAAAATGAAGAGCTCTCTTTGGCGCGACAAACTGAGACCATGGCAATAGCAACCCATCAAGCTGAGCGTTAGAAACCTTCTATATCTATATAGTAGCGATGTCATCTCTATAGAGGAGCATGGGTACATATCCTGCCCCCTAAATGGTCTCCTTCCACTCGACGAATACGAGCTCATACACGCGCCTACGGACGACAGCGTCAGACACGGTGCCTCCCTCTCCAAGATACGACTGGGCGTACCGATAGTGAGGCTCAGAGAACACGACGGCATTCGTGGCGGCGGGTTCGCATGCGAATCTTGCGGTCTGGAGCACCGCCGCCACTCGAGTCTGGCACAGCGGACCCTGGAACTCCATAATGACCGACCCGGCGGTCGCCTTCGCAGCTTCTTCAGCTCTCTGAGTGTCCATTAGCACGCCAGTGAGGGTCAAGGGTGACAAGCGAGTTGACTATTGAGTGTACAGTACCTGAGCGGCGCGTGCGTCGAGTGGGAACAAGGCCTTGGCCTGTGGCGCTGTCAGTTTGAGCTGCCGCGTGCGAATCAGCAGCGTCGGCTTCTCGGCGCCCTCCGCTTTCACACTCATGGCCTGCACGAACTCGAGCATGAGCTGTGCGTGGGGCTGTCATAGAAATGTGAAGACGTGTTAGAAAGCGATATCATAAACAAGTCACCGGAAATACGTACGGTTGGGAACACGACCACGACCCCCGTGGCATCCTCCCGTCGGGCCACCACGCCGATCGTGAGCGGCACAACTAACTGCGCGACGTCAGTGGTAAGGCCTAGCTCTTCAGCTGTCCAGGACGGCAGCTTCCACAGCGCCATCGTGCCGTCCTGCTGCATCTCCATGGTACTAACAAGTGGCGACTCGTGGCCGCCGCTCGACGGCAGCGGTTTCCACGCACCGTGCTCGGGCGTAAAGTTGAAGATCTGCACATCGCTGCACTGTCAGTGATTATGAGCTTCTGACCTAGAGTCGAGTATTCAGTACCTCGCTCCATCGGTTGTTCCAGACTGAGAAACCGGCCCTGTCAAACTGCTGCTGCAGTGAAAAGTAGGTCAGCGGGAAGCACGCGACGCGCACGTTGGTCGAGAGCTCCAAAATGGGTTCAGTCACAGAATAGAGAAAGACGTCGAGCGCGTCGCAGTCGCGCGTGCGGAACTGCTGCACGGCCGCGACGATCGTGCAGTTGGTGCAGTTGCGCACAAGGAGCGACGAGTCGCAGGGGCCGACGACGATGCGGCAGTTGGTGCAGTCGTCGATCTGCACGGCCGTGCAATTGTCCAGCAAAAAGATGTCGCAGTCAGCGCAGCCGTCCAGGAGGAACTGCTGGCCGTTGATGCTGCCGGGCTGCTTGATGAGACAGGACGGACCGCGAGCGTTCGAGAAGATGTAGTCTTCGCGCTTGAGCGCCGGGTCTCGACCAAACGTGGGCGATCTCTTGGGGGAGGAGGAGGGAGGAGGACGCGGAGGAGGAGCGTCAGTGCCGAGAACGAGTCCAGTGTGGCAGATATTCCCCATGGTCTCCTCTGCGGAAGCTCTCCTCTGAGGAGAGTGGTGACGTCAGGGTGACGTTGAAGTGGTTCACGGACTGGGCGTGGTTCTTTTTTTGGCGTCGGTCGTTGTGGACCACATGATTTGGACCTATCACGATTGATTTGCCGTATGTGTTTTGGAAGGTAGCGTAGGCTATTCAGTTCCCAATCGTCAACACAGCATGTTACGACGGGTTATAATCTTCGGGAGGTTTATGGTTCGTCTTTCTTCGAACTTCTGGCGTCAGAATCGATCCTTGTCTTTGCACCTTCGATGAGCCGGGCATCAGGTTTCAAAGGTCGAAGTGACCAAGTGTTCTGCCCGCCGTGTCCCAGTGAACTGAAACACTCATCTAGTCCAAACGCTTTGGACCAAACAACAGCGAGGGGAGGAGCAAACGAACTCCACCAGTGGAGTTGAAGAACAACGCTCCCAGCAGCCAACCGAGGACAGAACAAAAGAGTGCGCACACGCAGAACCGTTTCCGTGCCCACAACCGGATCCGACCTCCTCTGTTCTCGGCGCATTTCTTTTCCGTCGTTCCGGTGTTGTTGGATCGGATTGCCCCGGCCCTTGGTCTCGCCGCGCCTTCAATCGCGTTGACCTCTCACTACACTGCACACCAACGAATCAGTTGTTGGGAACCTGCCAACGATGCAAGCAAGTCCATCGATCGCCGAGCTCGCAGAAGCCGTCCAAGCCGCCGAGTTGTCGCCCAGCGCCGCCCATGGCGTCACCGAGCCCCCGCCCGATGCGCCGCACGTGCTCAGCCGGCGCGATGCCGAGAAACTGCGCCACAACATTGAGCTTTTTGTGGACGGTGTCATGATGGAGGACCAATATCCGCTCGCGACGCTGCTAAACGAGAGCTTCACGATGGAGATGTTGGATCTGCTCTTCAAGCGCATGACCGCCAAGCTCCGCATGATCCTGTTTTCTCGCGCCAAGACCCACGAGTTTCTGAGCATCGCGCTAGACCCGTCTCAGCCGCGCCACACGCGTGCACTCGCGACAGCGTTTGTTGTAGTCGGTAACGCCGCAGCCAACACTGTCGCGTGTCGCGATGGTGAGCACCGTGGGTGCCGCGAGTTCTGGGACTCGATCTTTGGCGCCATGCAAAAGGAGGCTCAGGCGTCGGCGTTGGCAGCGGCGTCAACCCCGAGCTCAACGCTCATTGTGAAATCCAATCCAACTTTGGCCGCGCCAACACAACCAACAACTCTGCCAACAACCCTGCCAACAGCAACGACCGAGACGCCGGCGACGACGGGCGGTGACGAAGCCGCCGTGGCTGAACTGGTGGAACTGATCCAGGTCGAGATCAAGGACATTGAAAAGTACGGCGCCAAGTCCCACCAACGCAGCGTGCAACAAGAAGCCCAGAAAAAAAAGAATGCAGAGGAGAGCAAGGAGGAGCAGGACGACGACCGCCATAGTCTACCCGATTTGGACGGTGATCACCGCTCGTCCATGCTCGACGACCAAGACTTGCCCACGGCGGTATCGCCCCCCAACTCGACCAGCTCCGATAACTCGACCAACGACTTCAATAGCTCGGTGTTACCTGTCGTGGGTTTGTACAGTGAAGACACGGCCAACTTTTCCTCTCAACTGTTACGGTACTTTGCGATCAAGGGCCAGCGCGGAGCCTGCATCCTCGACTACCTCGCCCAACATCCCCCACTCGTAGAACTGTTAGTGGCCAACATTGGTCACGACGACACGAGAACCCTTTTGCTCCATCTCGTGTATTCCGACCACTCGGATGCTGCGATCGAATCGCTGTTCCAGATGAAGTTGATGGATCGGTTGATCCAACTGTTGGTTTCGTTTGGGCCTCCGCGGAACACTTTTGAGCGAGACCGCGTCGAGAACAGTTTTTTATTACTTCGCCAAATTATCCACGCGCCCTACCTCACGGGCAGGGGCGTCGCGATCTCGGCCAAGATCATCCCGCTCGACAAGGTCACGGGGCAGAACGAGTACGTCTCGATCTGCGGCGCGTCCCGTGAAATGGCCAATTCGTCACTACGCAAGTACACATCCCGTAAAGTGCGGCGGATCGTCCACTTGTTCATCCAACAGAATCAGATCCGCATCGAGCAGCTCTTTTCGCAAATGATCCAGGAGCTCACCTTCTGGAATTCGCCAGTCACACGCGATCGAGCGAGGCGAGATAGCCTTGCCAATGTGGAGAGCCTCGAGTCACTGTCGCTCGTGGGCATGGGCCATCCGCGGCCCGTGGGCACGGCGACGCTCACGCATCTCTTTGAGCTCACGGAAACAGTCGATTTTTCGGAGGAGCACATCAAGAAAGCTGGCTCCAACGCCGCGGCTGCGACGACCGTGGGCATTGACTGTTTGAATTTCATGTGCTCGACGCATCTCGTGCGTACGGGCAAACTCCTCGTCAAGAAGAAACTCCGGAACGAGATCCAGCAGTGCCACGTCGCGGTCAACTGCATGATGGGGCTGCGCATCACGTCGATCCGGAAGGAAGACCTAACGAATGCGACGCCCACGGCATTGGACGCCGGATTCGTGCATACCAAAGGCAACCAGGTCCACATTACGCTGGACGAGATTGACCGCGTCGCGAGTAGCGATTGGCACAAGTTTGGCTTTGTCGTGACTGTCAAGAAGCGCGTCTTGGTTAACGGCGATGGGACCTTTTCGTCCGAGCACATGACGACATCGGAGGAATACTTTGCCGCTTCCAGCGACCAAGAAAAGCAGAGCTGGATCAAGCTCTTGCAGCAGGTGATCGACGGAGACCTCACCGCACTTGAGATTTTCTGCAGCGACGACTGGCGCAGCAATGTCCGTGAATACCGCCAGTTGCGCGAGTGTCTCATCTCGTCGATGGAGCGCAAGGGCCACGAGCTCATGGTTTTTCTCAAGCAAGTGCTCGTGCTCGACCAGCGGCGCGCTAGTGGCTTCCACTTGTGGACGATTGTCAAGTTTCTCAACGCTGTGCTCTCGAACGAATCCAAGCGGCTTGATCAAATGTTTGTCTCGTCGCAGCTCTTGCGCGTGCTAATGGTGTGCTATGAGAAGTACCCGATGATGAACCTGCTGCTGGGCGAGATCACCAAGATGATGCTTTTCGTCTTTGGCGATTTCAAGAACAAGCGGTCACGGCGGTGCCCCATCATCGGCAAGCTGCTCAATTCGGAGGCACCCGATGCCAAGCTGCTCCCGCTGCTCACGACGGCGTTTGTGGGGACGGAAGGCGGCAAGACGTCTCCGTTTGCCGGCACCGACACGCTGTCGGAACTCAAGCTGCTTATGGAGTCGATCATGCTGTGCTATCGCAATCCAAAGTCTCGCAGCCAAGAACGTGTCCAGGCAATTCTACGCGAGGACCCCAAATGGCAGATTTTGATTCAGGCGGTCGAGCAGGAGTGTAACAAGAACCCAAGTAAGCGGATCACGTCCGTGCCAGCACCACCTTCAGGGGACAAAAGTGGAGGAAGACACATGACCCAAGTGGATGCGATCATCGCCGCGGCGCCAACGCAGCCAGCGTTCCAGGAGCACATCATCAACCAGATCACACGACCGTGCTACTTTAGCGCGCACGGCTTTGGCTCGTCGTTCCTGCTGGGCGACGGCTGCGCGTTTGGCTACATGTTCAAGCAGCGCCATGGCAACGCGACGTGGCAAAAGGTGCTGCTCGTGTACGAGTATGTGAGCTACAAGCTCTGGTATTTCTACCCGAGCGAAGTGGACGAGACCCACCACATCCAGTGGAAGTGGATCGTGCCCGTGGGCGTGCGGGGTCGCTACACGCACGGCCACGACGAGAGCCACTCGTCTGTGGGCCACCACGGGCTCTTTGTCACAGCCTACGACCATCATAATGAAGGCTCGAGCTCGCTCATCCACCACCATGATACCCCTGCGGGGACGCGCGAGCTACACTTCAGTGTAACCAAGTTGGAAGACCGCGACCAGTGGAAAGAGGTTTTGGCGAAAGCGGCCTCCCAGATCCAACAACTTTCACGGGACTATGTGGCCATGAAGGCCAAGCTGAGAAAGCCCGACAAAAAGACCATTACCCACTGCCAGGACGCGAGCTGCCAACAAACCTTCAAGCTGCTGAGAAGGCCCCACGCCTGCAAGCGATGCGGCCAGTGGTTCTGCTCCAAGTGTTCGATGCAGCGACTCGCGATCCCGGAGTTTGGGCTCATGCACGCCGTGCGTCACTGTCGCGCGTGCTTTGAAGCGGCCGGAGGTTTGGAAGCCACGAAAGAACCAACAAAATTGTTTGGTCCAGCCAGCAAAACCGGCAGTGCCAACACAGCCAACAGTGCAAACAAAAACGGCAGTGCCAACAAAACCGACGGTGAGAACACCAATGGCAACGGGAAGAATACCAACGGCAGCAAGAGCAAGAACTCGAACGGGCTTCGTGTGGATACGAGTGAGAGCGAGCCGTTTAGTAATCACGAGCTGTACGAGCTCGCCCACGGCATGGTGTCGCCGCGGTCGATGCTGGCGATGCGACGGCGCATGAACCGTGTTGACTCGATTGACTCGCCCACGAGCGGCTACCAAGTGGACGAAGTGACCGGCTCGGTGGTGACGCTCATGAAGGAGAAGCGGCAATTCTTTGGTGAGGAAAACGGGGATGATCCAAATGAGCTGTCGCCCTACGGATCTCCTCCACCGGCGTCGTATCTCCTGCCGCTGAAGGAGGACACACGCGGGTGAACGGAATAAGAAGAGGTTATGTTGTGGAGAGTTGCAAAGTGTGGGGTATGTGGAATACCCAAAATAAAGTGATACTGGGTGCCCCGAAAGAAAGTTAAACGCACATTTTTGGGTCAGTCTCTTCGTGACCACCTCATGCCCGTCACGTCAAGGTTCTCACACACTACTCTATGTAGAAAATAATCGACCACACGGATACGGCCTGTATCCGATTATCATCCTTGTTCTCTTCTGGCAAATACGCAGTATTACTCCATGACTGTGCCACTGACGTCCACCAAAGTGAGAACTCACTGATGTGGACGCCAGATCTGGAAGCAGATCTGGAAGAAGGTTCTGGAACAGTCGTTTCCAACAGCTGATTTAAACTTGTCTTTCATAGAGAGTATATGCCATATACAGCATTTGGAGCATGTTTAAAACATGTTAAGGATCATTCTCTGCTTTGAGAAGACATTCTGGACCGTGAAGAATTGGGTTTTTGGGTGGCAACTTTTGGTTCACGCCTCGGTCAAGTCATCTTGCGTCCTTTGCTCTCTGCTGTGCAGCTCCGCTCCCCACCCACCCAGTTTGGTTCGGTTCCGTTCCCTTGTTCTCCGTTGGCTCGGACTCACTCTCCCCTCCCCACTAAAGACACCACCAAGATCTAGACGATGTTCGGCGGCGGCTTCGACAGCTTTTTCGGCGGCGGCTTCGATGGCGGTGGCCACAGCCACATGCCGTCCAAGCCCGTAGACAACAACAAGTACTACGAAGTGCTGGGCGTCCCCAAGACTGCCACGGCCGCCGAGATCAAGAAGGCCTACCGCAAGCTCGCCCTCAAGAACCACCCCGACAAGGGCGGTGACCCAGAGCTGGTGCGTTTAAAGTTTGAAACTCTCTTGTTCTCCTCTACCAGCGGAGAACTTTTCACTAATACTGTTTTGGTATGTGGTTTGTTGGGATAACAGTTCAAGACGATTACGGTCGCGTACGAAGTGCTCTCGGACCAGGAGAAGCGCGATCTCTACGACCAGGTACCCAACATTGGTCAATGGACTCAGACTCAGACCAGCAGCTCACATGACCATAATTGGATCTTTTAGTATGGTGAGGAAGGGCTCCAGAACGGGGGCGGCGGCGGCGACGCAAGCGACCTCTTCAGCCAGATCTTCCGCGGCGGCGGCGGTGGCGCGCGTCGCCGCACGGGCCCGCAGAAGGGCGAAGACCTCACGCACCCGCTCAAGGTGTCGCTCGAGGACCTCTACAACGGCAAGACGGTTAAGCTCGCTGTGAACCGTGACGTGCTGTGCGGTCGCTGCGAAGGCCGCGGCGGCGCTGACGGAGCCGAGAAGATCTGTGACACGTGCCAGGGCCGTGGCATGCGCGTGCAGATGCGCCAGATCTCGCCGACCATGATGCAGCAGATGCAGTCGGTGTGTCCGGACTGCCGTGGACAGGGCAAGACGATCCGCGAGGCTGACCGCTGCAAGGGGTGCAAGGGCAAGAAGGTCACCAAGGAGCGCAAGGTGCTCGAAGTGCACATTGAAAAGGGCATGCGCCACGGCCAGCGCATCACGTTCTCAGGTGAAGCCGACCAGGCGCCCGGCACGATCCCGGGCGACATTATCTTTGTGGTCCAGGAGAAGGAGCACCCGGTCTTCCAGCGCAAGGGCGGCAACCTCATTATGGAGAAGAAGATCAGCCTGGTCGAAGCGCTTTGCGGATTCGAGATGATTGTCGAGCACCTCGACGGCCGCCACTTGCACGTCAAGACGCGCCCGGGCGAGATCATCAAGCCGAACCAGTTCAAGGCCGTCCACGGCGAGGGCATGCCGACCCACGGCAACCCGTTTGTCAAGGGCCAGCTCGTGATCCTCTTCAAGGTGCAGTTCCCCGAGACGGGTGGTCTCACGGACAAGCAGCTCTCGGCGCTTAAGGCGGCGCTGCCACCGCCGTCGCCCGTGCAGATTGTCGCCGATGCTGAGGAGTGCTTCCTCTCGGAGTTTGACGCCGAGGCCGCGCAGCACGACCAGTCGAGCCGCGAGGCGTACGACAGTGACGAAGAGCGCGGCGGCGGCCAGCGCGTGCAGTGCCAGCAGCAGTAAGGCGTGTCTGGGCGGCGCAATTAGACTACGTAGTGGTCGGCTCGGTTGGGGAGTGTCTGGTGCATCTCCCTCTCTCGGACCCGGTCCGCGGCTCAAGTAGTTTTTTGGGTTTGTTGCTGTTTGATAATTATCGCTTTCTCTCTGATCCGTGCGGGGCGGTCGCTCGCTCCTTCCATCACCTCCGCCTCGGCTACGCGTGACCAGGGACCTTCTCCATCCACCTTCCATCCACGATTTCCTCTCCAGCTACTGGAGTATGCTTTTCTCTCTCGCGCTCATGAATAGATTCACTTCTTTCACATTTACGCATCGGGTTCCGTGTCACTTGTTGGTTGAAGGAGCTGATCCCATTGACGCGAGAAGATCCGCAAATAAGAACAGAGTTAAACAAAGGGGTGGACGTTGGGAAAAGAAGCGAATCCATAGTATTCTCCATTTCTCCCAAGTTCTTTTTGCAAGACTAGGATGCGACACCAGTTGCCCCCCCGTTGAAGAAGCTGATGATCTCATGAAGAGACTCGACCAAGTTTACTCGTCGACGGTCTCGTTCTGGAGGCCCTTGAACGTGGCGACCTGGACGTGCTGGACGAGCGTGTAGAGCTTCTCCTTGGCGTCCTCGTCTTCGTTACGCTTGCGCGAGAGACGCACGCGCACGCGGAACGGCACGTTGCGGACACCCTTCGACCAGAGGAACTTGTTGAGCTTCGAGTCGATGCGGACGTCAGCCGTCTTCATGGCCTTCTGCGCGAACTTGCGGATCTCGCTCACGGCGCGCGACGCCTTCTTCTTGAAGGTGCTGTAGTACACAAAAGCATCCAAAGTCAAGGAAGTCTCCAAGGTGGGAGCTACGGAAGTAAACAGTGGGCAATCGACACGAGATCGAGAAGAAGTCGCGCCACCAACACATCACCAACGCCATCGCTCCACCCCCATTCTCCAACAAGCCACTGTGGAGCTCAGAGGACACGAACCGCCGTGGACCACTTCCATTCTCCGTTCACTGCAAGATCGGCGTAAAGTAGACCGATCGCAGCGAGCAGGGAGATGAACCCACGGCGGTATCTGAATACAGGGGCAATGCTGTAGTGTTGGTTGGGCGGGTTTCCCTCTCGTCTCGCGCCGCCGACAAATATGTATGAGAGGAAATCGTTGGAAAAAAAGGATACCGTCCGTGAAGGCGCTTGTGAAGGTTGACCGTGTAGTCGCGGGCGACGACATCGGGCGAGCGCTTGGTGTTACGAGTCTTGGTTTCCTTGACCATGGTGGATCCTGTCGATTGCTTCGGCGAGTGACCACAGCGTTCCAACAAAACCCAACAACACCAAGAACCAACAAACGCGCCCGCGTCCACCAGTCAAAAACGAAGGTCGGGCCAATGTTGGAACACTAGCGTGGACCACATAGAATAGGGAAACCTATCCGCTGCACAAGGTCTCTGCAACATGGTTTACAATGCGAGAGGTTAGCAACGCAATTTACCGGCATATTGATGGTATATACCGATATATATAATACTCTGTCCTCTTAAGTACGACTTTATGTGGTGTTCTCCCGGAGAGGATGGGCACCAGATGGCTTCAGAAGAGTGATGATCGACATGAGCTAGACTTCTGGGCACATGGCTACGATGGCATTATGTACACTTTTCTCCCTCTGCAACTCGCAAGTCTCACTCTCTATGTACACATCCCCCTCAATGCTTTTCGACTCGCTTTCTATGCCCGCAGAGGAACTTCCCGCGCGTCCGTCCATCCGCGTGGTGAGGAGTGCGAGAACAAAGTGTCTTCTCCACTTTTCTCCCGCCGGAGTCTTGAGGCGAGGAACGTATGCGACGTGCTGAGTCCATACACAGGCAGGACGAGGGCCGAACAACGAACCACTGTGTTTTTCTGTGCAAATGTGCATATAACAGGCAGCTACTATCCGTGGATCTCTCCATCTGCTCTGGGTATACAGGAGAGAAGTTCGCTGGTGGGTGGCGAGTCGACCCGACCAGTTGGGTGTTTGCGGCAGGAAATCACACGCAAACTCAAGCTGAGTGCTCACTTTCCAACTTGCCGGCTAGAGCTCAAGCGCGCCCTCTCTCCATACAAGCACCACCAAGACTCCGCTATGGGCTGCAAGCAATCCAAGATCGAAGAGCAGGTCGAGGCTCCTGTCACTGTCGCCGAGACTGAGACTGAAACGGCCGCCCCCGTGGAGGCCGCGCCAGCGACTGAAGTCCCTCCTGCCTCGTCCACGCCTGCTGTCGAAGAAGCCAAGCCCGAGACGGAGGTCCCTGCTGCGGAGGTTCAGGCCGAGGACCCCGTTCCAACGGAGGCGGCTCCGGCGAGCTCGACGGTCTCGGAGGTCACCTCAACGGAGGCTGTTGCCAGCGAGACCAAGCAAGAAGTGGTCGAGGTCGCCGAGGTCGCCCAGACTGAGGCGCCTGCATCCGTGGCCGCCGTTGAAGAGACTGTCACTGAGCCTGCCGCTGAGATCGCAGCCGAGCCTGCTGCTGCTGAAACCTCAGTCGAGCCTACTGCTGAGACTGCAGCCGAGCCCGCCGCTGAGACAGCAGCCGAGCCTGAGATCGAGACAACTCCTGCGGCTGAAGAAGAGTCCGCGCCAGAGCCGACGGTCTCCTTTGTCGCGGCCGGCGCGACAACTGAGCAGAACGTCGTGTTCTACCAGTTCACGGTTGTGAACAAGGAAGACCCGGCGAAGGAGACGACGATCCGCAAGCGCTTCAACGACTTCAAGGTTCTTCACGCTGAAGTCGCCAAGCTGATGGCGAGCGCGACGAACGTGCCGGCCAGCCAGGGCGCCAAGTTCGCTACCTACCCGGCGCTGCCGCCACTTCCCAAGTCGGGCATGACTACCGTGCTGCTGGGCCGCAAGAATAAGAACCTCACGGCCGACCGCGAGGCGCAGTTCACCAACATTCTCAACGCCATTGCACGCCACCCGGTCGCCTTTGAGAGCGACGCCGTGAAGAGCTTCTTGGCGTAAAGGGAGGGGATGCGTTTGGAAGAAGGTATGTATTGAACACAAGGCGGAAATTGGGTGAGAGCGAGATCGGAACCTCAACGTCAAGGTCATCTTCAAGGGAATCGAACGGACCCCGGGAAGAAATGCAGTACAGTAGAGTACATGGTAGATATCCATACAATGTGCGCATCGAGCGATGAGAAAAAAAAGATCCGCAAGGAGAATTGGGACATGGATGTCTGCCCGGGCTGACCTGGATGACCAGGGCGCCAACTGACTGACTGGTTAGGCAATTGAATTGAAGGTCGCGTCCTCAGGAGACGTGTCGGTCCGCCACACGGCAAAGTGAATGGTCGACAAGGAGGATGCGTTCTACGCGACGGCGCCGCCAGAGCGAGAGGACACCTCTCGTACGTAGGTGACGCTCCCTTCTTCCTCCGCCATCTTCTCCAATCACAGCCCTGCACCACCCCTCACTTCAAGCAAATCCTCGGACAAGATTTCAGCACGAATGTATCCATTTTGGCAGTTTTAGCCAATCATCGGACGTCATCTTCATCAACGAAGTTGCGCTCCTACTGACTGCCGCGACCTTTCCCCCAAGGGAAACCCAGAGTTCTTCACAATGAAGTTCCACGCAGCTGAGCCAAAAGAGAAGAAAGCGCAATGTTGGCGATGCCCCGAGAACGAAATCGGCCACGGCGAGCCGACGACAGAACGGTTCTCGGATACGAACGAGGAGAACGCATTCTCTAGCAGCAAGAAACAGACCAGCATGACTCGCCTGGCTACATCGCCAGATGGATCATTGGCTTGGGGGGAGCGAACCCTAATTATGGTGGACCTTGAAGCCACCACGACAACCAACTGGAATGTGCGCAACTCCAAGACATGTAAAAAGAGACACGGGGGAGAGGAGAACAAAAAGGGGAGAACAGGGAAGAGGAGTAACAAACGCTGTAGGTAGAGCAGAGGATCTCCTCCTCTCTCAGAATCTTTCTCCTCCCTTGTTGGTCGAGGTCCCTTTCGGATCGTCGTCAGTTGGCGATTTACTTCCGCTTCCTCCAAGCAACTCCCCTTTCCCAAAGGAAACCTTTCCATCATTATCCCATAATGGGCTGCACACAATCCAAGGCCGTTGGTGTCGACGCGGCGGCCCACACTAGCGCCGCCGCCGCTCCTGCCGCGGAAGCGCCCACCAAGACGCCCGCCGTCGAGACCGCCTCGTCCACGCTCGAGAATCCGGCGTCTGAAAGCGGCGCCAAGCCGACGCCGTCGGCGGAGGCATCGACGTCCTCGGACAGCGACGCTGTACCAGGCTTTGTGGACAATCCGGCCGTGACCAAGAGCGACGTCGACCAAAACCACAGCGCATCCACGAAGCTGCCGGCGTCGTTCTCATTCTCGTTTATTGAAGTCGCCGGGAGCGACCCGCGCAGCACGCAGAGTGCGGTCGCGAGCGCCGGGCCGATTGACGTGATCCCAGAGGAAACGCCGGCCGAGAAGAAAGAAGAAGCGGTGGCGGCGGCGGCTCCTGTCTCGACGCCCATTGCTCCCGCTGTGGTGGCCGAGGAGGCTGCTGCTGTTGAAGAACCCAAGGCTGAAGAGGCTGTGGCGGCGGCTCCTGTCGTGGGGGAGGTCGCTGCTACTGCTGCTGTTGTTGAGGAAGTTGCTCCTCCAGTCTCCGAGACGATCGTGGTCGCTGAGGTGCCAGTGGTTGAGGCGGAGCCTGCTGTGGTCGAGGAGGGTGTCGCTGTGGTTGATGAGGCACATGCCGCCGTTGAAGCTGCTGTGGTTGTGGAGGAGACTGCCCCCCTCGCAGCGGAGTCTGCCACAGTGGAATCCGGTGTGGAGCCTGCTGCGGTGGTGCCAGTCGTTGAGGAGACACCAGTCGTCGCTCCTGTGGAGGAGAATGTTGAAGTCCCTGTTACCGTCACGGAGGAGAAGGTGGAAGTCCCCGCTGTTGTCGCGGAGGAGAAGGTTGAAACCCCGGCCGCCGTTGTGGAGGAGAAGGTGGAAGTCTCCGCTACTGTTGTTGAGAAGGTTGATACCCCGACCGACGTCGTGGAGAAGGTGGAAGTCTCCGCTGCTCCAGTGACAGAGGAGAAGGTGGAAGTTCCCGCTGCTGCCGTGGCAGAGGAGAAGGTGAAAGTTCCCGCCGCTGCCGTGACAGAGGATAAGGTGGAAGTTCCCGCTGCTGCCG
>JAADWA010000772.1:0-14926 GCA_023335935.1 Pythium phragmiticola
CCAATCCACACACGCACTGGTACGGTAGCTCACAGTCAGTACTGTACTCCACCGCACCACAGACTGTCCGACGGCTCGTCCGACCCACATACCTCGGAAGCTCTCGCACCATCGCCGGTGATCGAGATCGAGCGGCTCGAATCGGGCACGGCATGCCAGAACGTTGGCAGCAGGGTAGAGAGCCTATAGTACGTATTGTTTTCCTTCGACACTTTCCTGCTCGGTAGAGATGGATACCAGCATGAAAAAGAGCGGCCCGACTGTTCCGTGCGGGACAATTCTCCGTTCGTCCACGCAGTTCCCGAGTTTGTTTGTTTGTACTGTAGATGGACCGGGACTCTGCAACCAGAGTCTGTACTACAGAGGCGGTGGTGTCACACGACTGGTGTGCGCGATCATGACCAACGAAGAAACTGGACGACGAGGACGACACGTCATCTCTCTCTAACAGGATGCCAGCCAGAGACCTGTGCGGCCGATCCTGTCAAGACGTGCTTGATCACTCAGCCGCGTTGGGAACACGGGCCAAACCCATTTCTGGCGAGAAAGCCCCGGGTCAGGTTGGAACACGGGCCGAACCCATTTCCGCCTTCAATAGTGGTGACTGCTCATTAAGTTCGCATGCGAACTTATCGACCGGTAGAGGCGCAGTTCGCAATTCGGATTCTGAACCGACTTGTTGGTCCGGCTTCTGATTCGGGATCCCAAGTGAGCTCAATTGGCTCCTGGAATTTCGAACTGATCCATTGGCGGCGGGGCGGGAAAAAAGGGACCGCGAACCATTACACTCTGCACAGGTGGACCGACGGCGTCGACACGCCCTTTACGCCGCATAGTCATCCGGTCGGAGGGGAAGCGGCCGGACGAGCCCAAGGGTCATTCTCACGATCGACGCATCCATGGCGCGCGGGTTCCAGAGCCACCACGACGAAGAGCCGCAGCGGCTCACGACCGCGGCCGCGCGCTCGACCGAGGAATCGGCGCGGCTCCGCGACGATCTCGCCGGTGCCACCGACGAGTTTGCGTTCGAAGTGCCGACGGCCATGAGCGTCGGCACCAACTCGATCCTCGCGAGCAGCGACCACAGCAGCGGCGAAGACGCCGTGCCCGCGACGCTCGCACCAAACGCCGAGCGCCCCCTGCGCACGAGCACCTTTACCAAGCTCGCGGGCACGGTGCTCGACCGCGCGAGCCTCGCGAGCTCGCAGAGTAGCGACGGCTACGGCTCGGCGCGCTCGGGCCAGTTCAACGACTCGCTCATCCGCTCGCCCGAGTTTGACAAGCTGAGTCTCGACGCGACGCCCGTGACGCAGACCGCGGCGATCGCTGCCGCGGCCGAGACCAACCACACGGAGCCAGTGCCCGTCGTCGCGTCCAGTGTCCCGCCGCCGTCGGCACTGCCCGTGCGACCGGCGTTGGACGACAGCTTCCAGAGCCACCGCCCCACGGGCGTGCGCATGACCATCATGGAGATGAGCACGGGCCCGAGCGCGTCCGAGGTCGAGTTCCGAGGTACCGAGCGGCAGCGGAGAAACACGACCAACTATCACCCGTCGGCGCCCGTGCAGCTCCAGGCCCGCTTCACGTCGGGCATGGCCGCCACCGACGCGTCCATGCACTCGTCCGGCGGCATGTCGCGCGAGCTCGAGCAGAACGCCTTCACGGCGTCCCTGTCCGAGTCCACGTACCTCAACATGCGCAAGACGCTCGACCCCGAGGCGCTGCTCAACGGCGACCCGACCAACTCCGCCAACATGGCCGTGCTCAGCAGTCTGCGGCCCGTGACCCACCCGTTCGATCTCACGCGCGACCCGAACCTGCCGGGTCCAGACTTCCAGCGCGGCCGCGCGGCCACGACCGGCGCCGCCATGGTGAGTGGCCGCATGACCGTGGGCCGTGCCACGGGCGTGGCACGCGGCAGCAGCCGCTTGCAGCGCAGCTACACCGTGGCCGGCGCCATGGCTAGCGGCGTGCCGGCCCCGGCCATCCTCGCCCACGACCCGCGTGGCACGTTCCGCACGACGACGGCCGACACGGCACAGCAGATTTTCGCGTCCCAGCAAGTGCGGCTCCAGAACAAGTGGGGCACGGACGTCTGGATCTACATGAAGAACGCGCACCCGTTCTTGGGCCTGTGCACGGCCCACCGGTGGCACCCGTACAAGAAAAAGGACCGCGCGCTCGTGCTGCTCACGACGCTGCTGCTCGCCGTGCTGCTCACGGGGCTGTACGCCACGCAGCAGTGCTGCCAGTCGGCCGCCGAAAGCGCCGTGGCCGTGATCGCCAAGAACAGCAACACCAAGCAGCCGCACCGACGGCTCGCGCAGTCGGTCGTCAACTGCCGCCCCTTTGGCGCCACGTGTGACGCGACCACGAACCTTTGCTCGCTCGGTGCGAGCTGCGTCGAGGGCAAATGCGTGCCGCTCGAGGCAAAGGCCGCGACCATGCAGTGCTCAGCGACGTCGCAGTGCCCCGCGGGCTGGCGCTGTGCGGCGTCGCAGGGCCTGTGCCGGCCCTCGACGTCGCTCGTGTGCTACCTGTCGGCCGAGGCGACCGCGGCGCCCCGCGTCAAGGCCATGGCGCTCGACACCGAGACGCGCGACGCAAGCTCCAGCGGCAGCGGCCCCGACGCCCCGCTTGACGCACTCAGCGCGATCGCCGCGCTGCTCAAGTACGGTAAGGACAACAACCTCCCGACGGACGGATCGACCGTGCCACCGCCCGTGACGACGCCCGTGCCGCCGCCCGCGACCGTGAGACCGTCCGTGACACAGACGCCGACGCCCACGACTGCTACGCCCGTGGCCACGACGCCGTCGCCCACGACTGCCACCGTGGCACCAACGGCCACGCCGACGCCGATGCCGACGCCGACGACCGTCAAGCCCGCGCTTCTCAACTCGACACTGAACAACAGCCGCGACGAAGCCGTGCTCGATCCCGCCGTGATCAACGCGACGGTCGAGACTCTGCTGCTCACGCTCAAGCAGCCGCTGGACCAGGGCGTGTACACGGTCGCGTCCAAGGTCCCGATCGCCTGGGAGGTCAAGGTGCTCCAGGGCGAGCGCAGCTTTGTCGACACGCTGCGCTTCCGCGTCGACTTTAGCAAGGACGGCGGCAAGCACTTCGCCATGATCGCGTCCGACATTGCGAGCGACTCGGTGCTCGACGTTTCGCCCATCAAGTACCACTTTACGTGGGACCTCGCCCACGACGACGCGCTCGCGTGCTCCAACTGTGTGCTGCGCGTCTGCACGCAGCCGGACGCGACGACGGCGAGCGACCCGTTCTGCATCCGCACGGACGGCGCGACGGCGCTGACGTCCACGGCCACGGCCACAGCGAGCGGCACGCTCACGGCCGCGACCTCGACGGCGACCAATGCCACGCCGCGCATCACGTTCCACATTGTGCGCGACATTGTCGAGTGCGCGTGCGGCATCAAGCACGCCGCGTTCGTGACCTACTCGTACCTGCTCGCGCTCGTCGTGCCCGTGGCGCTGCTCGTGCTCGAGCAGCTCGTCACGTTCTACCAGGACAGCAAGGTGCTCGGCATGTTTGCGCGCCGCGGCGGTCCCAAGATGCCCATGATCGGCTTCTACGCGAGTGAGGCCACGGCGCGCGGCCGCCTCGTGCTCGTGTTTCTCAGTGTCGGGCTCGTGTTTGCGTGCGGCATGGTCGCTGCGCGCATCTCGAAAGACAACTTCCCCGAGTCGACGCGCGACGTGCTCGTGCTCTGGGTGCTCATGTTTGCGCTCGTGGTCGTCGTCGGCTTCATCTACTGCTCCGTCATCTACTGCGTCGTCTTCACGGTGCGCTGGTACCGGGACGAGAAGACGTGGAACCAGCAGGGCTTTGCCGACTTTGCCATGATGTTTGACGACAGCCGCAACAACCAGACCATGCTCCAGTCGCAGAGCCACGGATTTGCGCCGCCGGACCCGGCCACGGCCGGGAGCTACCAGTGGCCCTTTGCCGGCGACGCCTCGGGCTCGGTGCACAGCAACTACAGCCAGGCCGTCGTGACCCAGCGCAGCGGCCAGGCCATTGTCTGAGTCGTTTGATGTCTCCATGTTTTTTTCCGGTAGAGATCTCCGTCCCCACGCAGCGAGAGAAGCAGCGTGCAGTTCTAGTGTAGTAGAATAAGTTATTGAACGAGAGACGTTTAATTAAGAAATAGTGTTTTTTTTGGATCGTGAACATTAGCTATTCACTGGAGCTGGTGACTGTTGAAGTGCAATGTTGTTGGCTACATCGTACTTAGAGGGTGTCTGCAGCGAACCTAGAGAAGAATCGTACTTAATGTAAAGGTTCTATGATTGGCCAAAAATTGGTACTATTTTGATTGGGTAGAACAGAATTCTGGTCTACTGTGATTGAAGGATATTCTGTTGGGCTCCACACGCCAGTCAATCGCTTGGTTGGAACCAATTTTGTGTCCAAGGCTTTTGCTCTGGGTGTCCAGCCCGACAAGAGTCATTTCTCTCGGATTTACAATCAAGCGAAACAATGGTGAGCCTCGCGGTGTCTTTGAGCGCGGTTCTCCGCTCGTCCCGTGCGTGTATGCTCTCTCCTATTGCTCCCCTCCTCCACATCCTCCTCCTGTCGTGCGCGCATATCGAGCTACCCCTTCGGCCTTTTCCAGACTCGTCAACAGCGCCTCTCAGTATTTGCGGCTATTCACACAGATCGGTTCTCGATGAAGAAATGGTGGCGCGCGCAGATATAGATTTCAGTTCTACACGAGAACAGTTCCATGGATCAGCTTCTCGAGCAGCTGCAAAAGGAGCGTGAACAGGGAGGAAGCGGACTGCGGATCCTGAATGAAGTTGACGGCGATTCGACGCGGAGGATGGGTGGCGGGGCCAAGAGGAGAGCAGCATTGGCCTGGACGGAGGACCCCCGGTCTCTTTTCTCAAATCGAGTTGCTCATGCTGTTGATTTTCACTCATTTAGGGCAAGCGCACTAAGAAGGTCGGAATCTGTGGCAAGTACGGTGTCCGTTACGGTTCGTCGCTCCGTAAGGTCGTCAAGAAGATCGAAGTCTCGCAGCACGCCAAGTACAACTGCGCGTTCTGCGGCAAGGACTCGATCAAGCGCACGGTTGTCGGCATCTGGAAGTGCAAGTCGTGCCACAAGACGCTTGCGGGCGGTGCCTACCTGCTCAACACGCCGTCGGCCGCGACCGTGCGCTCGACGCTGGCGCGTATCCGCAAGTCCAAGGAGGACCAGTAAACAGTCGTTGAGTGTTTGGTTGGGAGACTGCGGTAAGCCCCATTTGCTTTCGCGAGAGAAGACTATCACGGAGAGAACCTGCTCAAAACAAGTAATGACACGCTCACGATTGTTTGGCTCTCTTTATTTGACCCTTCTCGTCGCTCGTTGTGTTCGCGTTGCTTTTCCGTTCCTCAAGTATCGGTTCTCTCGCCGCGTGAATTTTTGTTCTACTGCAGAACGTGATTCCACCCATCCTGCTGTGTTCCGCCATCCAAAAAAATCGGTTCTCCATCCCAAAGATCCTGCAGTCTTCCGCATCCAAAAAAATCGGTTCTCTCATCCTCCAAATGTCGGTTCTCGCCCTCAAATTCCCGTTATTTATCCCAGGTCTCATCTACTGGCTCTGATTCTCCAGCGACTCGATGGCGTACCGTATCATGAAGACCCAGTTCTCGACTTCGAGCTCGCTCTGGACGCCCATGACGAAGAAACGCTTCGAGTTCATGAGGTACTTGCCCTTGGTCCACTCGTTCACTTCGACTTGGAAGCAGTTGACCTTGGCCGCGACCTCGGGGTCGCACGCTGAGACCTTGGCGCCCTTGAGAAAGAGCGACGTGCCCTGTCGCGGCTTGGCGCCGGCCACGTCGTCGTACTGGAGCGAGAGCCGCGCATTGTGGAGCACGGCGAACCGCTTCTTCCACAGGCGCGCGTTCGTGAGCCCCTTGAAGTGGAGATGCGCAAAGAGACTCGACTGCTTCTTGACAAAGACCGTGCCCGTCTTGAGCTTTAAAAACGTCGGCACCGTCTTGAGCACGCGCTGCGGCGACGGCGCGAGGAGGAGCGACGACGAGCTGCTGGTGCCGTAGGTCAACTGGCTGTCGTCCATACACGACGCCGAGGACGAGGCATTGGCCGTCGTCGTCGAGTTCGTCGAGCCGCGACGACTGTCGCTGCTGCCGTCCTCGTGGATGGACGTGAACGACCGGCGCCGCTGGCGTTGCCCGACGCTGCTACTGCTACGGCGGCACGGCACCAGCGAGGACGACGACACGTGCACGGGCACTGAGACCTGCATGGGGCGACTGAGACTGTCCTTGGCCTTTTCAAAGAACCGCTGGCGCAGTTCCTTTTCCTGGTGCTCGCGGCAGTCGGCGATGCGCGACGAGAGCTTGTCGAGCTGGCTGCACAGCATTTGGCTGCGGATCACGTCCTGCATGAAGCCGTGGCAGAACTCGTACTTGATCTTGACATTCGGCGGGCGCAGGGAAGACGAGGACGACGAGGACTCCTGCCCAACCGACGACGCGATCGGCTTGAGCCCAGCAATGAACGTATCCAGTCGACGAATCATCGCGAGCCGCTCGAGGTCGTCGAGGTCCTGGCGGAACCGCCCGAGATGGGCCTTGATCGGACTCGCGCCGCGCAGCAGTTCCTCGTCAAAGACCGAGCCAATGACGCTCGCCGTCTTGAGCAGCATGCGCTGCGAGACGCTGAGCTGGTCGAGCACGGTCGTCAGCACGCTCTTGACGGTTTTTGGAGGGCGGACGGCGATGCGGCTCTTGAGCGATGCCGCCGACGACGGCGACTGCTTGGACGGCAGCTCGGGCTGGAAGAGTGACCGCATGCTGCGCTTGTGCTTGCTGCCCTTGAGCAGCCCAAAGGCGGTCGTGCCAGTGCCACTCGTACTGAAGGTGCCAGCGGCTATGGCGCTGGCGGCGGCTGCGAGGCTGCGGTCCGAACTGGGTCGCCGCGTGGACGAGAGCGTGTAGCAGTTGCGGCAGTGGCGCACGGGCTCCCCTGTGCTGCCCAGGAGCTTCCTGTGTGGACGGAAACAGTGGGGTTAGTATAAGAGAGAGAGGGAGAGAGAGCCTGTGGCGGTGGTGGGGAGAGAGACTCACTTGCGGCACTCCGTGGGCGTACACGGCGCGCAAAAGACGTAGCCGCAGCTCTTGCACCGGTGCTTTTCCTTGCTCTGGACAAACTTGAAGTAGCAGTAAAAGCAAAAGTGCGCGCCGCTCTTGTCGCCCCACGCTTCTTGCACTTGCAGAAAGCACCGGTACCGTGCCTCGTCCACCTTGATCTATACATACAGAGAGTGCGTGAGAAAGCAACCCCTATCTAGTCCCGGTGCTGCACACGCCACGTACGACTTGCTGCTGAAGCATTTCGCCAATGATCTCGTGGAGGAAAAGCGGATTGCCCTGCGACCGCGAGATCAAAATGCTCACGAGCTCGTTCGGTATCACTTGCACCTTGAGAATCTCTCGCGCGAGACTGTGGATTTGCGTGGCGCCGAGCGGCTCCATCGTGAGTGAGACCGACGGCCGTAGCTTCTTGAGCACGCGGAGCCGCTTACGGAACGACGAGCTCTGTGTGTGCTCGGCTAATGAGAGACTTGGCGGTCGCGTGCCAATGACGACCATACAGTTGGTAAAGTACTTGGCAATGATGGTCGCGAGCACCCACGACTTGTCGTCCATGAACATGGCATTGTCCAGGCAGAAGACCGTGGCCCTGTCGCGCGACATGGCATACAGCGCACACAGCAGCAAGATGCCGCTGAGATCCAGCTCGGTGGGCTTCCAGTCGCGCTCGCGCTGCTGCTGCAGCTTGTGCTCGCTGCGGCTATTGCTCGTTCTGGTCGCCGGATCCTCAGCTGCACTCTTTGCGTCGAGCACTGATGCACTGCTCTTCCTGGAGTCGCTGGCGCTCGCCACCGAGTCCTCACTATCGCGGCGGCTCGCGAGCAGGTCCATTTCGAGCAGCCCCAAGAACCACGCGGCGAGGTCCTCTTCTTTCACGTGCATTTTCGACGGGCTCATGACGTGCGTGCCGTCGTCCTCGTGGTTATTATTGTCGTTCACACACACAAAGCCACTGGCGGCTTTGCGCTCGTACACCACGGCGCAGTCTTCGTCAATGTGTGCTTCAAACGTCGTGTCCAGAATGCCATTGAGCAAGTGCGCGTACCGCACGAGCGTCGTATTCGGTGCCGCACCCTCGCGGATCTTGCGTCGTACAAATGTCGCGACCCGGCGCCGTCGCTCGGCGTCCTTAGAGAAGTCGTTGAGCTGCAAATTACGCATGGCCGTCTCGGGCGTCATGATGGACGACGACGAGCCCTGGTCGCCAAAGCCCTCAAGCGCACACTTGGTGATAATCTCGGCCCACACGGCGTACGGCTTGCGGGTCGCAAACGGTGACGCCGTGCCGAGACACACATTGCAGCTGCCCGACTCGGGCGACGCCAGCAGCGCCGTGCGAAGCAGCACAGTCTTGCCCACGCCAATGTCGCCCTCGAGGATAAAGGACCCGCCGTTGGCAAGCCGGTTGAGCCGCGAGCACGCCTGCACGAGCGTCTCGCGGATCGCCACGAACGACTCGCTCTCAATCACGGACGGCGCGTTGGCCGCTTGCTTCTCGGCGCGGAGTGAGAGGCGGCGCTGCGCGTCGCGTACTTGCACGCGATGCATGTTTTCCATGACGTTTTGGATCGGCGTCGTGCGAATCGCTCCTTCGCCTCCTCCGGCCACGCCGCTCTGGGCGATCGCACGTGGCGACGTCGGCAGCGCGTCGCATACGGCGTTCTTGCGGTGGTGCTGGACACCCGCTCCACCTCGCGTCGACGACAAGTGGTACTCGAGCAGGATCGACATGCGCGGGTACGGCCGGTGGATCTTGATGCTGTCGTTCTTCCCCTTGACGAAAATCTCGGGTCGCTCTTCAAAGTGGAGCACGTCGTGTGTGTACAGCTTGGTGGTTTCGTCCGTGATCACGCCGCCGTTCTCCGACTTGGCCTTTTGCATGAGCCGCGCCGAGAGGTTCACAATGTCGCCCAGCACTGTGTACTCGCGGCGGTTGCCCTGGTGGCCCACAACACCGCACAGCGCGACGCCGGTCGTGATGCCGACCGAGGCCTTGAGCCCCAGGGTGCCAAGCGCCGCGCAGATGGCAAGCGAGGCCAGAATGCCGCGAATCGGATCGTTCTCATGGGTCACGGGCGGCAGCCCAAAGGCCGCAATGACGGTGCTGCCCTTGTCGTCCACGAGAAACTTGTTGATCGTGCCTTCGTACTCGTAGATGCACTTCTGGACCATGCGGAACGCGTCCTGGAGTCGCTGGAGTCCGCGCACGTCGAGCATCTTGGCGAGATCGTCCTCGCGAAAGCCGACGTTAATGAAAAGCACTGTGAGGTCGCGCAATTCCGAGCCCCAGAACTCGTCGTGCGCGTCCAGGTACGGCCACACGGCGCGCGACACGTACTGCTTCATGCGCGAGTGGAGCTGCGCGTCGTCGCGCATGAACGACGCTCGCCGCGACACGACCTTGATGGGCGCGACCACGGCCGTGACCTTTTGAAAGACACTGCCCACCCGCACGGGCTCGCCCGCAAAGAACTTGGCGATGAGCTGCCAACACTGCGGCGAGCAGATGACTTGGCCCGGCTCAGCCTCGTGTTCTGACGCAAACGCCTGCTCCAGCGCTGGGCCCACGGCGATGTACTCCATGCGCGCGATCGCCCCGTCGCTGACGCCGCCCAAGTGCGCGATCGTCGCGCCGCCCATGCCAATGCCCATCTTGACACTGAGCACGACGCCCGGCGCGAGCTCGGCCTTGTGGAGATGCGACTGGATACGCAGCGCGCACTGCACACAGCGCCGCAGCAGCGTCTCGAGCGTGTCGTCCTTGTTCTCGGGCCAGAAAATGAGCATGGCGTCGCCCGCAAACTTGAAGACGTCGCCACCGGCCGACGACACGAGCCGCAGGAGCTGCTCAAAGTACGAGTTGAGGTGGCGCCCGAGAAACTCGGCGCCCACGGGACCGCGCGCCGCGAGTGATTCGGTCATGGCCGTGAAGCCCGAGACGTCGGCAAACATGGAGACCACGTTGGTCTCGTGTGTGTCGGGCACGCGCGGCGCGTCCCGCGACTCGAGGTGGCGCCGCACGACGGCCGGCAGGTAGGCCGAGAGCCGCTGATCCAGTTCCTTCCGGAGACCGAGCGAAGAGGTGGTATCAGAACTGAGATGGTCAAGCGGAGCAGCTACGGGAGGAGGAGCGGTAGACGAGGGGATGCTGCTTGTACTTGCCATGGTGGAGGTTGGACTATGGCGGAAGCGGCTGGGGGATGACGAAGAGGAAGAAGTGGCGGATGGAGGAGGAGGAGGAGATCGAAGAGGTGACGGAGCTGGTGAGGCCGTGGGTGTGGACGACCGTCGACGTGCGCGCACCGGGGGAGAACCGCGAGCAGAGGAGGACGAGGAGAGCGTGGAGGACGAATCCGCGCCAAGCGACGACAATGAGTAGTCAGCACGGGCCGGTGTGCGTGCGGTTGTGGCTGCGTTGCCGCTCATCTGCCCTCTCCAAGTCGAGTGGTCGAAGTGAGGAGATCAGAGGAGCGGAGAACAGAATAGGTGGGGAGCAGAGAACCGTTATGGAGGACGGTGGACCGACTCTTTCTCTTTTACTCTCTGCTCTTGTTGTGAGAATCGATGACGTAGGGGGAGGATGCCGAAACAATGGAAGAAAAAGCGTTCCGATTGTCGATTCCGGAAAAAGGAGCCACAGCTTGAACGACGGGAAACGCGAGTATCGCTTGAGAGCAAAACTGGAGAGCTACGTGTTGGCTTGATGACCGATTCGAAACTGGTATGTGCTTTGCCACGCGCTCGAGCACAAAGTAAGGCCAAAGGATCCGACGGTGCAACCGAGGGACCAGACCAGCGAGACCCTGCAACTCCTCTTTGCGGCAGAGACTGGAGCCTCACGTCGACACAGTCGCTTCGAATGCCGCTCCACTGCCGCGCGTGTTCGTTCCGCGTTCCGCAGTCTTTGAATGTGCTTGCGTCAGAAGGCCCACAAGGGACAGGAGAGAAGCGCTTTCTCAGCGGAGAGGGTCTGGACTCGGGAGCAGAGGAGCGGAGGAGCGGAGGAGCTATTTACGTGCATGGGTGCCGACGCCATTTTTCTTCCGTTCTTTTTTTAGAAGAAAATTCGGCGGGACACAAAGCAGTGGCTCTCTGGTTGCAACTCTATCATATTTGGAAGGTGTATAGTGACATTTCATGCCGTTTTATAGAAAACATTTTAGTGCCACCTTTGAAAACGCATATTAGTGTCCTGCCGGAGAAATTCATGTTAAATCAGCGGGAACAACATCCGGAAGCGTTCTTGATGCGCTTCAAGACAGCACAGAAGATCGACAGGACCACACCTGCGTGTGCTCAGCTGCAACAACGACAAGAGCACTACGCTGTGGAGATTCACATCTCAACAGGCGTCACGAAGGATCCCATCTCTGGTCGGCACGTTCCTGCACATCTTGGCGATGCCAGTGTAGTATGGATACCTACTCTAGGAAGTAAAGGACACTTTGGTTCCAGTCCATTTTCGTTCTCTGGACACAGAACAGACTCTTCGAGTGCGGTCCATGTCCACATCCAAAACTGGGAACTTCAATTAAGTTAAATTAGCTTTTCACCTGGGCTCGTGCGCCAGGCAGAGATCTCGGTCTTGGTCTCTTTCGAGGGACCCACGTGCTCATGCTCATACGCGAAGCGAATGCGGCAGCCGCCGACGCCGCAGTCAAACGCGTCGTCCTCGCCATCGCCTTCAGCGTCTCCGTCAGTGTCACCTCGGCGTCCACCCTGGCGAGAGCCTGCACTGGTCGTTTGACGGGTTATCTCCAGTACGTTGCACATTGTGAGCCACGGCACGAGCCGTGCCTCCCACAGCACAGCGACTGACGTGGCCACAAGCTCCTTTTCCTGGATCGCGGCCGCGTCAATACGCTGGCCGCGACGGAACGCCACGAGTGTCGGTGCAGTCGTGATGCGCAGCTGCCGCATCGTGTCTTCGTCCTGGCTCGTGGTCGTAATAGTGTAAAACTTGGTGCCTACGAACCGGTTCGCGAGCGACAGCATTTGCGTGCGCATGTCGTGGGCGATACTCGCCTCGACACAGGCAGAGCACACGAACGCGACGCGAGGAATCGCTGGCGTTGCACCAAGCTCCTTGAGCAGCGTCGGGAGATCCGTCTCGAGAATGATACCGTATCCGTCGGCTGCGTTTTTGGCCGCTGTCTCGAACTGTGCGGCAAGCTCGAGACGACGGGACGCAAAGAGCGCATCCAGGTCGTCATCCAGATCCAGATCGGAATCGCCGTCACTGTCCGACTGCACTTCTAGCGCACGCAGCTTGTGCGCGATCGCCGCTGCTGCCTGGGCTTGTGCACTACCAGTCGTCGCCACAGAAGCAGGCTGCTGGGGAGGCGGTCGCGCCACGACTTGCTGCCGCATGCGCACGTTTTGCGTGGATGGGTCATGGGCCGTGAGCACGCGCTTGAGCGCCATGGCGCGATCGTACGCGACTTGGTCTTTCTCGCAGCAGGACATGAGTGTTGGGTCGTTCATCACGTCCACGTCGTAATGGTCGTGGTCGTGGCTGTGTTGGTGGTCGCCACCGCCGCAGCACGCATCGCCATTCTGCTTTGTCGCCATTGTCTTGGGCTGGATCTCCCCAAAACGGCGCCAACAGCACCTATGCGTTTCCTACTAAGTACGATAGTTGCTTGGAGAACGTCATCTGAAGATCATAGAAATTCCACACCAAACACTTCAACCAAGACCGAGTGCAGTTTCAACCACATAAATTTCCGCAACAATGCTCTATACCATAGCGTACCGCATTGACAATAAATAGGACCCACGTTGGGCCAATCCCTTGATAAATCTCACTGATTGGTTCAAATCAGTTCTCTACCATTTTCATTGGCTAAACTTCCTCACCGCTCGCGTCACTGGACACCAGCACCACCGATAACAAAGACCACGAAAAAAAAGAGAACAGCCGGGTCGATTTATTACGGAGCCAAGAGCTACGAGAGCCATTCGAGCCTTGAGCGGACGCTCCTCATCCTCCGTCTCATCTCTCCATGCCGTCGCTGCTGCGCATCGCCTCGGCACGTGCCCACGCGCTCCGCGCGCGCCGCTCGCTCTCGGCGTCGTCCTCGCAGCTCTTGCTGCTGCGCTCGAAGAGCTCGTCGCCAGCGACGCAGCTCCACGTTTCCTCGGTCTTGCCCGCCGCGGACTCGGCGCTGCCCACCAATGCGTTTGGCAACGTGCTCGAGATTGCCGACTGGGCCAAGCACGCGTACATGCTGGAGCCGCGCCCGACGCTGGCCGCTCCGCACAGCCCGATCCAGCCGAACGTATTTGAGCCGCTGCTGGTGGACGAGGCCGACGCGCTGATGTCGCGCGAGCCCGAGGCCGCCGAGATCGCCATGAACCGCATGTTTATCAGCGACGCCGACGTCGACAAGTGGCTCGCCGACTTTACGATTCCCGCCGACCAGCTCGCGCGCTGTACGACCGACGAGGAGGTCCAGCAGCTCCGTCGCATGTACGCGCGCCAACTGCGGGTCGAGTGCTCGATCTACGAAATGGCCATGCACAAGCGCGAAGCGTCGGTCGAGACCATGGACCAGCTGCACTTGCTAGACCAGACCAACGCCGCGAAAAAGCTCGTGCGCGACTGGATGGAGCCGGCCACGGCGTTTATCGCAGCCGAGCGACGCAAGCTCGATAGCAAAAAGCACTCGCTCGACAGCAACACGTACGGACCGGCCTTTCTCATGCTCGAAGCGCACGAACTGGCCGCGATCGGCGTGAATGCGTTGCTGCAGCAGTGTCTCGCCGAGACGCGCGGCAGTAAGTTTATCAAGATCGCACTGACCATGGGCAAGGGCGTCCAGGAAGCAATAATTGACAAGAAGACTCGGCGTGCTGACACGTACTGGATGAACCTCAAGAAGAAGATCAAGACGTCCTTTATGAAAACCAAAGTCGACGAGTACCTCGCCGACGTCGGGCTCTGGGACAAGCGGATTGCGCTCAAGGTCGGCGCGGCCCTCATTGATGCGATCCAGCGGTCGTGCTTTGTGCCCGACCACGTGCTCAAGCGCGAAGGCCGCGACGACGGCGCGGCGGCCCCAGCGTTTGTGCACGACTATGTGTTTGAACGCAACCGCCGCGCAGGTGTGATCCGCATTGACAAGCGCATTCTCGACATCGTGCTCAACACGAAGCCCTCGGCCAATGTCTTGCCCTGGACGGCGCGGTACCTGCCCATGATCGTGCCGCCCAAGCCGTGGGTCAATGTTGTCAATGGCGGGTACCTGCGCCCCCACACCAAGATGCTGCGACAGCGCGACGCGGCGTGGCAAATGGAGTGCATGCAACAAGGCGCCATGGAGCCGCTGCTCAAGCCGCTCAATCTGCTGGCCGATGTGCCATGGGTCATTAACCGGGACGTCCTGGATGTGATTCTCAAGGCCTGGGAACGGGGAGGAGGGTTTGGTGATCTGCCGCAGCGTCAAGATCTCGAGCTGCCCGAGTGGAAAGACGAGGACGCCGAGGACGCCGAGCTCAAGGCTCAGTACGACAAGACAGTCCGCAAGGTGAGTTGCCATGCCGATTTCCATACGCCCCAGAATCAAGCCCACGCGATGTTCTTCCCCAGATCGCGTGGGTTCAAACTGATGGGCAACACGAAAGGACTCTGCCTCTCGTCTGCCCTCACAAGCAGAGAGGTGGCGTACGTGCCGCTGGGAGATGCTTGCGTGTCGGCTGCGTCTGTCTCCCAACCCGCGGTTGGAGAGGAGACGCAGTGGATCAACAGTCGCAGTACTCGCCCCCCTGGCCATGCGCCCACA